>PVJA010003738.1:0-92154 GCA_004027025.1 Myocastor coypus | reverse complement strand
TTTTTTTTGCCTATACACTATGTGCTAGGCCAAGTATAGTGACACAGTTGCTAACTTCCAGCAGTGTTCATTGCAGTGATGCAGGTGAAATTGAATTGCAATTACATTTCCCTAGGGTCAGTGCAGCCAGAGGTCTTAACTGTAGCCCTTTACCAAGCACTGTTTTTAAAAGCATAGAGAGACATCATGCCAAGGAGAGTGAGATCATGAACAGCCTTGTGTTTAAGCCTTGACATGTAGCAGAGCCCAGTGGGAAAAAGCCTATAGAGATACCAGTCCTCAGAATTTACAACATCAGGAAGAGCTGGGCCTTCTAGCTTCCAATCATTGCTGCACCCCATTGAATGCCAACCCCTTGCGCAGTGCTCCCAGCCCCCACTTAGTTTCCAGCTGAAGAGTCCACTGCCACCTTGTCACCGTTTACCTCTGTTTCTCCCTCCTGGTGGAACCTCAATGTTCTATGCAGGGCCTTGGCTCCTCAGGACACCTTCAGCTTCCAAGCACCCTGGAAGGGATCTGTTGCAAGTAGAGCTGCGAGCTGTCCCAGGCCTGGGACCTCAGCTGTGGCCCACACAGCCATCACTGGGCTGCCTGTGAGTGGCTCATGGCCCTGCCTCTCCCTCTTCCTACCCAGGCTCCCCTGCCCAGCTCCATTACTGTCACATCTGTGCATTTTCTCTTTAGAACAGAAGGTCCAGTGGTGTTTTTTTACTTGTTTAGCTAATCGGCTGCTTCTGGGCAGAATAGCGGGAATGGTGTCCCCAGCTGTGTCTGAGCCAGGGTTGGCAAATGTTTCCTTAATAGGCTAGAGCTGAACCCACAGTGGCCTCATCACATTGCCTCGCACACAAAATGTGGCCTGGGAATGAATTCCTCAGGCTGACCTGGTTGATGCTCACGCTGGCCATGTCTTCCCCTTAAACATTTTGTTTTGAAATCAGATTACAAAAACATTTTTAAAATAATACAAAAAATTCTTGTACACCCATTATCCATCTTCCCCAATATTGTTAACTTGTTTGCTTTTGTCACTCCCTCTTTCCCAAACTCATACAAATACCCATAGCAATATTTTTTCCTGGAATATTTGTAAGTACTGAAGGCCTAATACCCTTCCTTCCCAAAATAGTTCCTCATGTGTTTCATAAAAACTAGGGTAATACTATGATCAAAATAATGTAATACTGTAGTACCACTGTCTTAACCTATGGAACATATCTAAATCTTTCCAGCTATTGTACTAATATCCCTCTTTTTTTTCTGGTACCAGAGAATGAACTCAGACCTTGAACTCCCCAGCCCATTATTCCTCATTTTACTTATTTTTTAAATTAATTTTAATGAGAAAGAAATAACAATGAGACAGTTTCAAAACAAGTTAGTAGGACAGTTATAATAATTAATACATTGCATATTGTTGTCTTCATAGTAGTTATTCAGAGTATAAGATACAGACATGTTTTCTTGTCTAAGCACTATTGGTACAAATATTTATTCTCATTTAACTAAGAAAAGGTAGCTGTATATCTATCCTATTTTGTATATACAGATATATATATTTTTTTCACTACAAAAAAACCCCTCATTGTAGAAAAAGAAAGAAAACAGTGGATTCTGACCAAGGATCCAATCCAAGATCACAAGTTCACTTTGTTGTTATTTTGTTGAATATTCCATAATTTGAGTTTTTCAAATATTTTCTAATGATTAGATTCAGGTTTCACATGCTTAGAATAAATGATGCAGAGTCTTTCTAAGCACTCAAGACCAGGAGGTCCTGGATAGCTTTGTAATATTACAAGTAGCAGTAAATTCGATCACCTAGTTAAATGGTTCTGGCCAGGTTCCTCTATTGTAAGATATCTAGCTTTCCATTGGTGACTTATCTCATGAAGGGCACTCTGAGACTGGAAAACCTGCTCCTCATCACAGGCTCTACCATGCACTGATGGTTTGGCACACGGCATTTAAATCCTTATTCTCCTACTATGGCCTTGCTTGGTTTGTCTGTAGGAGGGAGACTGGAAATGGAGACAGTTCACTTTGTGTCCTCAGGGCCTTCAGCTGGGGTGAAGGAACAAACACAGAGATAAAGCGTATCTTCAGCTGGAGTGAACAACACAGAACAGGACAGAAACAAGGGCCCAAGGAAGGGGTCCCCACTTGGAGGGAAATAGGAGGTCAGAAAATAGGTGTTCAGTGTGAGGTAGAGTCCCCTGGAGCACATGAGTCCTAGACTGCCTTAAAGGGACAGCCAGAATTTGAAGTCAGAAGTCTATATAGCATGAGAATCTGTGTCGATAAGCTAAATTTCGGGGCCCTAGTAGGACCTTTCCCTAAATGCCCATCATCCATGAAGGCCTTGCTGAGTGTGCCAGGCACAGTATGTCTCAGAAGGGTCCTGTGTAAGGCATCATTCCCTCATCCCCACTCTTTCTAGCATTCATTAAAATACCTGCTCTGTGCCAGCCATTGAGGTCAATGCTGGAGATGCAGGTTCTCAAGAAGTTTTTTTACTAAACAGGTGCCTTAAACCCAGAGACTTCCTAAAGTTACTCAGAAACCACAGCAGGGCAGCAAGTATCTTCTACTGAGAGTTAGGGCTGCAGTGCTGGCCTGAGAGTACTCATACCAGGCACTTCCTCTGCCCAGCCTCTTCTCTACTGCCCTTGATAGAGTTCTGGGCATGCTGCAACCGGGCCAAATCCTTGAGGCCTAAGACACCTGCTCACTTTTCAGAGGCAAAAAACTGAAGCCAGAAAAGACTGAGCCTCTCCAGGATAGGTCCAACTCCATTCTTCTGCCCTATTGTGAGGCTTAAGGATTAAAAAAAGAGTGAAGAAGCTTCTGAGCCACAACTTAGTTATCTATGAGCCTCGTATAAGGAGCCTCTTCTGATGCCATATGGTGATTACAAGCATAGACTCTGCTGTTAGAAAGACTAGGGTTCAGAAAAGTGCTTGCCTAGCAAGTGCAAGGTCCTGAGTTCAATCCCTGGTACCACAAAAAAAAAAAAAGAAGAAGAAGAAAGAAGAAAGAAAGAAAGAAAGAAAGAAAGAAAGAAAGAAAGAAAGAAGGAAAGAAAGAAAGGCAGACTAGGGTTCAATCCTCAGCTCTGCAGCTCAACATTGGATCTCTGCTCTCCATTTCCTCTCATTGTACCTAAAGGCCTAGGGTCATCTAAAGACAACTGGGATGGTATCAGTGACATCATCGGTGAGCAGGTTGGTTCTAAACAAGGCCTTTTCTTTTCCCCACTTGCATAAGATATCTTCAGAAGGTCTAGGATCCCTTATTTCTCCATGCCCTCCACTAGGAGGTCTATTGAATACCTCACCATCCAACATGTGGCTGAAGTGTTTCCTCCTCCCCAGTCTGAGCCACCTCCCTCCCACACACCCCCCACCCCACACCCCACACCCCACTGCCATCCAACTACCTGGGCCCTCACACAGTTCCACAGCATTGCCCAGCAGTTGTCTTTTGCTTGTCAGGGTGCTTCATATGAGGGAATGAATGTCAATGCTTTTTAATTCTGGCTGCATCACTTTCTTGCAGTGTGACTTGTGACACAGTATTTGTCCTATCCAATCTTTTGATTGTTCATCTATAAAGTGAGGAGTAAGGTGGAAACACCTTCGAGAATAATGTCCAGGATTAGAGTACCATAGCTCACATCATGCCCAGAAGGTGGCCACTTGTGTGCTGCTTCACCTCTTCAACCCTGACCCTTGGCATGGTGTTGGCACTTGATATGGATACTATAACCATTGGTTGAGCACTTTCCTATCTCTTCCCCTTCAGAAGCAGAATCAGTGTACCTAAGTCTGACCCCACACACATCAGAAAAAAAAACTGTCCAAGGATGGGACCTGAAGTCCTGAGCCGCCTGTAGGACCCTTGTTTTTGAGGCTTCTCTGATCCCAAAAGGAATGCAGGAAGTAGAAGAGAGAGCAGGCTGGCCCAGAGTAAGGCCCCAAGAGGAGGACAGGAAACAGGAGCAATGGCAAAGATGAATTATGTTGGAGATCCTGAAGACAAAAGATATCTTCCTGCCACAATCAGGAACACAGCTTTCAGAGATGGTTAGTATGCCCTCCTTATTCTGTGATATGAGAGAATGGTTAATATGTTCTTCTGATTCTGAGACATGGAGAACCAGTTTGCATAAATCTTAAGAATTTTCTTTTTCCACCAAAGTTCAATGCCTTAGCCAACAGCTATCATAGCCAAAAGATTTTCAGATTTCAAGTAGCTACAGAAAACATTAGACAGGGTAATACTTATTTTGTTTGATTTCCTGTCCTTGTTAATAAGAAAAGATACATAGAGCTTTGGGGGTATCTCTCCTCTGTGTTGTCCCTTGTGTGCCTACTCCCAGAAGTGAGCAACCACTAGCCACATGTTTAGTACCTTGTCACTGACTACATCAAGAACTCCAGTTCCAGTTCAGATAATCAAGGAAAGGAAGAAACAGACTAACTCCCAAGTCTATATAGATGCTGCCACTTCTTAAAGAGTAAAAACAGGAAGAAACATAGCAAGATGAGAGACAGGAGATATGAAGCAAGTGCGGAAGGGGTGCGATTTTGCAGAAAACACACAACAGATTTCCAGTCTAAGCAAGGCCTGAGGTATAGACTAGCAGCTCTGTCCCACAGACAGAGCCAGTTGTTCTCCTCAAGAGCCTTGAACTCTCTGCGCCAGATTCCTCAGGGACAATGACACCTGCATCATAGAATACCATGAGAACTCAGTGAGATTATAAGTAAGTGGCTCTTCACAGTGTCTGCCACAGAACAAACCCACCCTAAATGATAGCTACAGCCTTACTTCAGAGTCAAATCCGTCATGGTAGGAGTGTACCCAGAGGGCCGAGCTTCCTCTGCTCAGAGACCCCAAGCATCCCCCAGCCTGGCCTGATGATTGCCTGACTTTGTCCCTCCACTGAAAATGGGGTGAAACTATTGCTCTCACCAATGCACGCCACATCCACACCCTTAATCATCAGGGTACAGGAACAACTGGTTGCTGGCTGCCTCTAGAGACAAGAAGACAGGATGGTGACTAGATTCATTGTGTCCTTTTTCGTGCTTTTTGAAATGTAAGAATACATTATCTGTTCAGAAAATAGATTAAGAAGTGTTTAAATGCACAGACCAAATTAGTATGTAGCCTGAGGCCATGTGAACCAGGAGGAGGACAGCTGCCAGTGATGGCAGCCGCCATGGTGGCCTTGGGAATGCTGCTGGGAAAATGAGGGCAAAGGGGAAGTGGCTTAAGATGGGCAGCTAATTGGGGTTCCTGGAAGAGAGCAGCAAGAGCCAGAGGTGTGTACGCTTTAACAGGACAGCAATTCTCTGGGAGTGGCACTGGCTTACTGAAAGTCCCAGAACATGGCCTAACTGGCCTTTGTCAAGTGCAAGCTTGCTTAGGTTGGGATGTGAATTGTCAATGAAGTGGAAATAAGGAAGGAAAGGAGGAAATACCAAGTCAGTATCTGCAGTATAAAGGAATTTCCCACTCAAAGGATCCTTGGGGTGGGGTAGAGCTCTATGCTCATTTACCTCTCAACACTTCTGGGGGAATATTCCCTCAATTTTAGAGATAAGGAAACAGGCTCAGAAATAATAAGTAACATTTCCGTAGCAGCATAGAAGGTACTGAAGAAAACTAGGATCCCAATTCTGGTCTGGGGTCAAAGCACATGCCTTTTCACACAAAGATACTAGCCTACCCGACACCCTCCCAGCCTGGGCAAATCCTAGGTAGGTCTCAAAAAAAGATGGAAGCAGAGGTGGAGGTGGTCAGAGTTCTCTGAAAAGATGAGTAATTGTGACTGTAGGAAAAAGGAGCTGGGATATAGGAGACCTGGGGAGCTGGGGATGCAGGTAACCAAAGGGTGGATCTGAAAGGAAAAGGGAGGACAGTTTAGGAAATCAGTGGAGGAAGCTACTAAATTAAAGCAATGAGCTAATACTTGCAAACTCTAAGGGGAGCAAGGAGAATTGGCTGTGCACTTACTTAGTACTACTGAAGAAATGTTTCTAGAACACCTGCAGCACAGAATAAGCCTTCAGCCATCCTGTAATTTGTCTATGAAGGCAGTGAATCAACAATTGATTAAACATCTGACTGCCAGAAGTTAATAGTCTGCTGGAGGTACATTGTTACTTCCTATTTGGGGTCGATTCCATTTTAGGGGCATTTATAAATGC
Source organism: Myocastor coypus (assembly GCA_004027025.1). Lineage (NCBI taxonomy): Eukaryota > Metazoa > Chordata > Mammalia > Rodentia > Myocastoridae > Myocastor > Myocastor coypus. The sequence continues at coordinate 85,936 of PVJA010003738.1, read as the reverse complement.
AAGGGGCATTTATAGCCAGGTCCCATGCTGTTGCCTTGGGCTAAGCTGGGCCACTAAGCTCAGTGCTCTGCTCATGTGTTCCTCCAGGCACCTTACCAGGTGGGCACCAAAGTGGGATATGTTCATGTGGGCTTGCCCTGGTGTGTCTGCATGCCCCTGTGCCATGAGGAACCATGGACCTGGTCAGACTGGCACAACTGCCCTACACAACGGAGTGGCACAAGGAGGTGAGGAAGCTGTGGCAGGCCTGGGTCCTCATAGCACTGACACTGCAGAAGGGAAGGGCTGTGGTCTTGCTCAGAATGGAATAAAAGCCAGGGCTGTAGAAAACCAGAAGGGAATGGGAGCTATTAAGTGAAAGGTGTCAGTAAAAACTTTTTATAGGGTCAGCCTGATAGCTCAGCAGACTACAGCACCTGCTTAGGCAGAACACAGTAGCCAGTGTTTGATCCCTGGCGTGCTGTGCTAGCCTTGCCTTCGAGGTGCACTGAGAGGGCAATTGAGACTGAGCATGGTGGCACAAGCGCCTGTAATCCCAGAATTTGGGAGGCTGAAAACAGGAGAATCACTCTGAGTCCAATCTATGTAGTAAGACCCTATAGACCTATAGACCCTGTTCTAAGTACAGAAGAAGAAGAAAAAAACTTTTTCATATTAACATTATAGAGATAGGAGGGTAAAAAGGAGAGGTGAGGGGAAAATCTATTATTATAAAGGGGTAGGGGTTGGGAGGCTGAGGCAGAAGGATCATTGTGAGTTTGAGACCAGCCTGGGCTACAAAGTGAGCTCAAGGCCAGGCTGAACTGCACAGCAAGGCCCTGTCTCAAAAGTACAAAAAATAAATAAATTAATTAATTTTATATATATTTATATATATATATTAATATTTATATATATTTTTATATATTAATATACATTAATATATATGGGGAGCAGAAAAACCAAAAGGACTTTGTAAGTGGGACAGGTCCAGGAAACCTAGGAAGGTGCTAGAGACTTGCAAAAAGGTTGTGGAGACCCAAATTGGCCAAATACCCCACTCCCAGCCATGCAGCACAGAAAACACTGAGGCCAAGCTGAGGTACCTGCCAATAACATGACTGGTACCTGGGGTTGTGTCACATTGATTCAAAGCTAGAGGGTGGGCATGTGGTGGTGCATTACACAGGTGTCTCCACTTGGAGTTATTATGCTTCAAATAAAGTTTACGATCACAAAGCAAAGGTCTGCTCCAATTGGGAGAGCTGCAAAAGAATGCACACTGCATGTGGACTCCAGCAGAGGCACATAAGCCAGAGTTTATGCAGACAGAGAGGAGGATGCCTTGGATTTTCTGGACAGTGCTGATCAAGAGCTCTTCTCTTTCCAAGAGAGATGGAAAAGCCGCAGGGATTCCCTGCTCCCTATAATTGTATGCAAAGGGGTCTGAGAGTTTGCAACAAGTTTTCAAGGAATTTACAACTGTCCCCTCAAACATTAATAGATACATTTCCTCTCAAAGTGCCATGCATAGTCATTTAGTGTGTGGGTTTTTTTTAGAAGGTTTATTTTATAGTACTGGCATATTTACATCTGGCTCTGAAGATTCCGTCTTCCTAGTCAAGCAGGCCTGGATGAGGTAAAATTCTCCAATAAGCTTCTCAGCTCCTCTTCGCTGGTAGCTTCTGGTGTCCCTGCGCCGCTGAACCACAGCACCTTCAGTGGCAGTAGACGAGGCTGTGTCCCAGACACAAGATATGGGGGTAGGGTGGGTACAAATAAATAGGTACACAGAGGCTCTCTCAGGCTGGCCTGAGAGGTATGGGTTAGTAAAGTGGTCACCTTCTGCCAGATTCAGTGACTTTCAGCTGTAAAAATTCAACAGAAATCACTTTGTGGGCAGAACAGGGAATCTCTGGGCTCACAGCCTCATGGGCAGAGAAGGGGGAAATTAATCTAACAGACTGCCTCTCCTAGACCCATCTCCACACTAAAGTCAAGGCTCGAATGCCTGTCCACATTTGCCAAGATGGGAAGTCTTTTCTCTCCAGACAGACACTTCACAGCATTGGCGCCCTGGCCCTGGGAGGAGAGGGTAGAACAGGGTGTCCAGGTATTCCTTGGCAGCTGGCTCTGTGCTCTACTCACCACCACCACCACCACCCCCACACACAGAAGAAGGACCCTGACAGAAGGCCCAACTACCCAGGATGAATCTCTCCCCTAGACAGATATAACCTCACAGCTTCCCCATCCTTCACCATGGAGAGTGGCAGAGCTCCTTGGAGGTAGTATGCCTTCATCCCTAGGACAGCTGCAGGATTAAAGGTAGAATTAGGAAGGTCTCTCTCTGGATAGATGTGAGGGAGGCATGTGGATGGAACACATCTGTCCTGGCTCCTCCCTCAGAAGACAAACATTCCTGTCTACCAGGCCCTGCCTCGTATTCTTCTCTCCACACTGGGCAGAAGGCTTCAGGTATTCCTCTCTATTGTCTATGTGTGTGGGACCAACACTCTGAAGCTCCCCAGAGCAGGGCCCCAGTTGCAGCCAGAACACTGTTCTTCCTGCAGCCAGAACACTGACTCAGAGGGCACCATCCTCTCCCATTTTGCCTGGAGTATGTGTATGGGGAAGGGGGTATTTCTCCAGCAACACAAAGTATCCAGTGCTGGGCATGGTGATGCTCCCCTGAAATCCCAACACTGGGGAGGCTGAGGCAGGAGGAGCATTTCAAGCTCAAGACCAGCCTAGGCTACAAAGTGAGTTCAAGGCCAGCCTGAACTGCACAGCAAGACCTTATCTCAGGAAGGCAAAATATGCCAACGGTGGGACCAAGGGCGAAAGGCTCGGTGGCATATCTGGAACTGCCCCCACATCTCCTTCATCAAGCTCCCTGATCCCTCCTACATCCCCACTCCAACTCTTAGTCTGCCTTCAGGTCACGTGGCCTTGCTTTCCTCCTGTCAAGAGAGGAAAGGCAACTCCCGTAGTTTGGTCACTGGCTGCCTCCACACAGACGAATGTTGAATGTCAGGGGGACTTGCAGAGATACGCGGTAGTGGGAAAGGACTTGTGTTAGGGTGCAAGAAAACTTCCTTTCATTGTTTCCTACACCACCCAGAAGGAGCTGCAGGGCTGAGGTTCACACCCAGGACTCTCCTAGAAGAATCTGGGAGAAGGAAGACTGCAGCTGTCGCCCAGGGGTGAACTTGGGGTGTGATATAGAGCTGATTAAAATCCGTGAAGCAGAGAACCATGAAGAGGAGTCTTTTTTTTTTTTTTTTTTTAAACTGTGCTTTATTTAGGGCTAAGCTGGAGAAAGCGTCATCCAACAGTTACAGAAGGTTACAAGGAGTTTTAGGGAGTTGAGTGTGAAAAGAGCAGTTGTACTGAACTGCAGCTGTTTTGTTTTGTTTTTTACATCTGGACATCCTAAAAGGAGGAGTCAAGAAAAAGAAAATTAAAATAACAACAATAACAAAATAGACACAAAAGAAAGATAGGAGACCTGAGAGAAGCTGGAAATTTGTTCTTCTAAAAGAAAAAAAAAAAAAAAAAAAAATGGTAGGTCTGCACATCCCTCTGGCCTCCAGATGAACTGGACGTCAATGACAAGTTTTTGAGGCAGAATGCCAAAGTAAGTCTTCCCAAGGGTGCAAATAAATTATAATAAATATGATATACTTTAAAATATATGTGTTCTTAAATAATTCAGTGTTTTTTTCTGATTCTGAGTTTTTAAGCAATGTCTTTAACTGCTCTAAAGTCATTTACCAAAGATAAATATCGTGCTTTCATTAAATAGTTTTCCTTGTTTTTTCTCTATCATTACAATTAAAAGTCCTACAAAATATGCAAATTTATTTACAGAAAAACAGAGCCGGCATCATTTAAACATCCCTGTTTTTCAAAATTCCTTGTAAACAGTTTCAGAAATTCTTCAAAGATTGTTTATTTTTCTCTCTCTTTTTTATTTTTTAAGGTTTGTGTGTGTGTGTTGTCTAGTTGTTTTAAGATGAAAGTTCCCCGTTCTCCCTTGCCCGGAAAGTCTCTGGAACAAGCATGGAAGGCGGCGAGTGAAGCGGGAGGTGTCCAGGGCTTGCGGAGAGCGAGCGAGCGCGGCTCCCGGGCGAAGCGAGAGGCGCGGCGGCGGTGGCGGCGGCAGCGGCGGCGGCGGGCGCGCGGGCCCCTTCCTGTCCCGTGGCGCGCAGCCGGGAGCCCGCAGGTCTGGGAGAGTCTGGCCTGGCCCTCGAGGACAACGGTGGCCGATAGCACTCGCGAGGAGAAGGGATTGATGCTCAGTCTAAACTCTACAAAAGTACAGTCCTACAACATCTGGGATTTTAGCAGTAACGCTAACTTCTATAGGTTTTTTTTTCCTTTTTTATTTTATTTTTTTATTTTTTGCTTTCCTCTAATTTTTCTTCTATTATATAGGTATTTTAAACTTTTCCTTTTTAAAATTCTGTACAACTATTATGATTTTAAGAGGGGAAAGAGTTAGAAGCATTTACAGACTTTTCACAACAATGACCTTGCCTTGGAAGTCCCTTTGTTCCCCTCTGTCCATACACTTCAGTTAATTAGTTGTAACACTTGTTGCTTTCCCCAAAGATCCACCAATCTGTTCATCTTAACAGCTCCATCCAGACATATAATACAGAAAACCATAGGAAAGTGTCATAGACTTCAATGAGGGTAATCAAAGCGCCTCTCAAAGTATCAAAGAACTAGTATCTTGCTGTTTCAAAAGCATTGAAGCATTATTTTTTCTTTTTTTCTTTTTTGTTTTTTTAAGTTTTTTTTTTGGTTTTTTTTTGGTTTTTTTTTTTTGTTTTTTTTGTATTTTATTATTACATTTTTCATAGAATTGCTCTAAGCTGTTTCAAGAACAGCCAGGAGGCAGGAAGGAGGTAGCTCTCCATTCCCCCTCTTTTTGACATAGAGCTACACATCTGCAATAAAAAGTTTGGTCCTTTGGTCCCTAAATAGCTAAAGGAATGACAGATAGAGGTGCTCAATGGCGGCCTCCCAGCCGCTCCTGGGGACCAGGCCCCACAGCGCGCTTGCCCCGCCTACCTCAGGCGCCCACGGGCTGGAAAAGCCAAGGGATCTGTGAGCAGCAGCATCTCCTCCCGGCGCCCAGCCCTTCAGCCTCCCTGTCTGGTCTCACGTTACTTTGTTTTAAAGTTGCCTTTTTTGTGGGTTTTTTTTTTTTTTTTCTCATTTATCTTCGTCGTCTTCTTTATGTATCTTTTTCCCCAAACACGTGCCCTCTGAACTCCATAGACGCTATACTTTCCTTGAAGAAATGTTACAGTCACACAGAGTGTCTGGAGTCTTCAGCTTGATTGATATTGGCTGATATGTCAAAGGTGTCATCCAACAGTTCTCATTTATAAATAGAGAGAGAGAGAGGTTTGTTTTTTAATGTAGCCCGTTCAGCATCCTGCCCTAAAATGAAGAAAATCAGGGCTGATTAAGCCAAGAGTGAAAACACAAATGCATCCAAACACCAATAGGAACCTGCCTTGCGGGGGTAGGATGGGAACTCGGAGGGATGGCAGGAGGGAAGGAAGAGAGACCAGTATGAGAATTAGTCATGATCATGATACAGCCAAAAGAAATTTGCTCTTCTATTCAAAGTAAGAAGCCACTGGGGATCTGTGGTGATGGGTGCAGCTAAGGTTTAGTTGTTGGAAGAGTTCTTGATTTGGGTTCCTTTAGAGTTCTGGATTGAGGGATGACTAGATCTAAGGGAAGAATTTGGGACTGTGGGATATGAATTCATAGTTAATTTGTCCCTGAGGGATCTAGACCAGATACAATATGTATACAGAAGCCTGGCAAACAAGAGAGCAAAAATCTAGACGCCTCACCCACTCTTCCCCAGTTTGAGGAAAATGAGGAAGATAGACCCATGACTTAAATTTTGCAGAGTCCTTGCCCAGTTTCCAGCCAACCACTTCTTCCCCAAAGTCAGCAATGATTTGCGAGGCTGTGTATATATATGCATATCTGGATATATGTGTAGAATATATTCACCTGCACATATGTAGATATACATGGATATGTGTATATGTATATGTATATATACACACATACACACATGCATAAGACTTTTCTCATACATGCCAGGAAATTTAGAGGAAATTCAGAACTTCGAGGGAATGGACAGGATAACCTAAAAAAGGTCTGAACAGATTTAATTATCAATCTTCAGTAAATTAACTCAGTTCTTGATTTTGTTTGGAATGGTGGCATTTTGGTATTTTGTTTTGCTTTTAAGAAAAAAATCATGATCTGACTAGAATCAGAAGGCAAATGCTTAATCGTTGTGAATTAACAAATGAGACTCATCTCCATTCTAGCAAGCAGCTTCCACTTATACATGGGGTGACTGGTTACATCAAGAAAGTTAGAACTGCAAAGCCCCCAATTGAGGGGACAACGTCATGCGTATATCAATCCATGCTGGCAGGTTTTTCACACTGTTGATTCAACAAACAGCAAACCGTACACAGCAGTCTAAACAATTACAACACCAAATAAAATAATAATAAAATTAAAAAACACTTGTCAAGGACCCTTTTTCAGTTGTAAACAAAAAGATGCATTTTGCTTTTGTCAGTACTATTTCTTCCAAACCAACCAAAAAAGCCCTCCCGAGCCCACAGAACCCCACCTCCCCTCCCCACATTGAATTTAGCAGAAGTGGCTATAATACAAACCTTACAATTGTTACCAGGCTCTCTGTCTGAGGCCTCTGGCTTTTATTCTAGGTTTTTGGTTTGTTTGTTTTTTTAGAAAAAAAAAATTTTCATATCATTTTGTTACTGTAGATATTTTGGTTTTGGTTTTGGTTTTTCCTTTTGAGGTGAGATTTAAATAGCCTAACTGGAAAAAGACCAGACCTAGGAAAGCATCAATTGAAAAAGGCCCCCAAATTTCTAGAAAAAAATAAAATCACAATATTTTCAAGTGCAAGTAAATCAACCACGCATAGATAAGTTTAAGATGTTTTCCTTATTTTTAAGAAAAAAATAATGGTTTGCATAGTTAAACGGTCCCATGTTTTTAATTCAGGAATTCATCTTTATTTTTACTTATTTTTTGTTCTTTAGTTTTTTTTTTTGTTTTTTTTTTTTTTTTTTTTTTTTTTTTTTTTTTTTTTTTTTTTTTTTTTTTTTTTTTTTTTTTGTTTTTTTTTTTTCTCTAAGTGACATCTAAAGAAGCATTAAAAAAACGCTGAACAAGAAAAACCAAACAACAGAAAGTAAAACCACTGCAAGCACCAAGAACAAAACGAAAATGAGCACAGCAAAAAAGATCGTGGCAGCACAAGAGTCAAGAAAATGCACGTGTGATCATGACTGGCCAATCATCAACGGATACGACATCCAAGAAAAACGCTCCAATCACAGCACCTCCACGAAACTTGACGGCAATTGTCATGCAACCGATTCTTAGCCTTGTTACATGACGCCATCATGTCACACTGTGAACTTTGAGTTGATTTGAACTTACGGATGGGGAACTTTTCTCCACTCTCATGTGATTACGTGAACTTTATTCCTAGCTCAGCGCGAGACTGTGGTGGATTTGACTGGCCCTGGTTGGGTTGTTGGAATTTGATTGAATGACAAAAGAAGAAAAGATTTATATATATATATTTATATATGTAGAGAGAGAGAAAGAGAGGACAAGAGAGTCTGGGCAGAGGGAGGGAGGAAGCAGGGATCGGTTAGGTAGGGTCAGGAGTGTGGCTGGGGGAAGGAGAATTGGGTACAGGGTGAAGAAGGGCAAGGAAGAAGTTAAAACAAAATTAAAAGGAAAAATATTTATACAGCACCAGACCACAGCATAATCTAGAAGCTCTAATGAGAGAACGCAGTCAAATCATAAGGGAACTGAAAAGAACTCAAAGGATGGAGGAAGCCAGTGACGAACAACATGGGCACACCAACACACACAAATACGCACACAGTTATTGATGCAGACACATGATACACTGTGAACAGCAGCAGAACCTCACACAGGGCCACTAAGGGCATTCATCATGCGCTGGGAAGAGGAGGCGGGCACGGGCGGTTTAGCAAGGGGGCTGGGACAAAAATAAAACAGCCCCTCAAACCACCATGGCCGGCAAGCAGATCTCAGGGAGCAAGCTCTGTTAACACCCTGGATTCGTTTTCCCCCAGATGCAGAGCTCTCTGGACCACCCCAGCTTTGCCTTTTGTGACTTTGGTTTGAGGACCAGCCAGGGGAGCCCATCAGGGTGGGCCTCATTGGCTGAGCAGGTCAGACAATAGGTAAAGTGAATTGTGTCCCTGAGACACTCTGCTATAGGGTCCACAGGGGCAGCGGCTCAGCCCTCCCACTTATGGATACACCTGGACCCCATCCTAGGGCAGGGTGTCTCCAGGCACCACGGGCACCACAGTGGGCTTCTTCCCCTTCCACTCTGCTCACACCTCCTTCCTCAGAACCTTCCAAAAATGACCATATTTCATTTTTGGATTTAGGGTCAATGACATTGACATTCTTGGAATTCTATAAACAAAGCTGGGCACTACAGCTTACTCTGTCTGAATATTGGCTCACACTCTTTGATTTGTTCCCAGATTGGTCAAACTGGACCCATGAAGCCCTTGGAAAACTCTGGCACACAAAAGGACCACATGGAGGGCTCCAGGATGCCCTACAGCATAGTCCAACCACAAGGGCTCTTCCTCACTTCTCTTGCCCTCTGTCCTGTACCCTCCTGCACACTGTCACCAGCTGGTAGGCCTCACCCTCTCTCTGCACATGGAGTTCTCATAGCCAAGAATGAGCTCCCTTCTATCAGGAGTCATTAAATTACTCAGCTGCCTTCTCCTCCCTTAACATTTCATGGTCCTCTGCTCCCACCTGAGAATCAGTTCTGCCATGCCCCATGATTATCCATGAGCTTGCTCCTCATCATCTCCTGTTCGTCTGTGGCCCTGAAGCCTAAGCCAAAGCCTCTGTGCCCCAGACTTCTTTGCAGGGTTTCCAGTCTGTCTCCCAGGCTCTCCACGTGGTAGACTTCCACTATCGGTTTTGTATTCCCTTGAGGAGACTGGAGGGAAACCTGAGACCTTTCAACTCCACAGTAGAGGAGCTGGGCAGCAGCTGAGCAGTGAATCTATTCTGAGCCAACATCCAGTCTTCAGCTCAGCCTCCACAGGAGCATCCCAAGGCTCCCTTCTTCATAGACCCCTGCCCTGCATTTGCCCAAAACTGAGGTTTGCTTTCTTCCAACACTAGCTCTCCCTCACTCAGAGTAGGGCCAATCACATGTCCAGAAAGTCTTGAAATGCCACTCTCATCTGTATTTCCAGCTCTTTCAAGACCTCTCAGCTCCACTCAGGCTGCCCACCTGGCAGGTCCATTTGGCGAGAGACACAGGCCTAAAGGACCTGAGGAGAGTTTTCTCATTACTATGAATTATGGCACCTGCAAGTAAAGAACACCCTGGAAATTCTCCTCCTTGCTCTCCACACCAGGTCTGACCACAGCATGGGCATTCACCTACTCTGCTTGCTTCCCTTCCTGCCCCCAGCTTTAGTCCAACCACACCTCAGTGCCACGTACTGCCCTGGGTACTTGGGCTCAACACTAAACACATACAGTCTCTCTTCTCAAGGCTCAATGGAGGAGACTTTCTTATACCCTCACTTCTTCCACACTTGGCCCCAGACAAACAACGCAGCCTCGTATCTGTTAGTCCTCCAGGGAACCTCTCCCAAACTCCTCCATATGCACAGCTGGTTACTCTCTTCTTTAGGGTACAGCTACATCTCTGTGTGCCAGCCTCTCGGGCACCTCACAGAACAGAGCTCTAGACGTGGCAGTGGGATCCATGACCAGGGAAGCTTAGATCAGTTGTGAGAAGCTCCAACTTACTGACCTGGGTGTGGACATTATGGCCAGGCTGAACCAATTCAAAAACAAGATCCTAAAACAACTAGTTTCTAACCAGATTGGTCCAACACCCAAAGCTACAATCTTACCCTACATAGATCACAAGGAGTACCTGTGCCTACAAAGTTCATACCAGACATGGAGAAAAAGCAAACTCACAGCCAAAGCTGACAGCTACAGAAATATGACTCCCGCTTGAGGCCTGCTTAGTGCTTTCTCTAACCACAGAACATTAGAGTTCAGAGTCTGGGAACCAGTGCTGGGTTTGGAGCCCACGTTGTACTAGTCATCTTGGAGGCACAACAGGGGACTTGGAAGCCAGTCTCTGACTTGGAGAGGTCCAGGTTGGAAGCACTCTGCCTGCTGGATGTGAACCTTGCCACACCCACATTGTTGCCTGTTTCTCCTAGTTTCCTGGTAAAGTTTTTTGGAGAAACTCATCTTAACATGACACAAATGCACCCAAGCAGCTAGAACAGCAGGCACAGGAAAAAGTTTAGAAACCAATATGGAAGAACTATATTTTCCCTAGCCCTGATCTGTCCCAAGCCAGGCCCTCACTGTAAAAGATCAAACCTAACTGTATTCCCTGTGGCTGCTTTTTTTTTTTTTTTTTTTTTTTTTTTTTTTTTTTTTTTTTTTGTCTTTTTGAGACGGGGTCTCTCTATGCAGTTCAGGCTGGCCTTGAGCTCACTTTTGTAGCCCAGGCTGGTCTCGAACTCACACCAATCCTCCTGCCTCAGCCTCCCAAGTGCTGGGATTACAGGTGTACACCACCACGCCCAGCTCCCTGTGGCTGCTTTGCACCCCATCTCCCCACCTGCCCCGCTCTAAGCCTGACTTTACCTATTAACACCACCCTACTGTGTTTGTACCTTCACAAGTTTGGGGCAGCCATTCTAGGCTTGGGATGCTCCTCCTCTTTGCTCCCCATTATGGCGGGTAACCTTAGCTCCTGCTCAGGGTTTCCCACCTAGATGGGTAGTGGTGCATTCCTCATTTATAAACATCCTATGTGAGCCTTAGATATGGTGCAGTCTTTTAGCTGTTTATTTCCTCTCTTGCTAGCAGTCCAAGGAGTGAATATTCTGTTCACTAGCTCCAATTTCTCAGCACCCTCCTTCTGTTAGTTTCCAAAAGTTTTGCTCTAAGGAGGCTGTAGGCACCTCTGCTAAATGCTAAGTAAAGTTTAGAAGCCAACTTTATTCTAGGGGTTATGCAATAACCTAGTTTAATCTAAAGACTGTTTATTAAAAAGAAGGTAGCCAATTGGCTTACCCCAGAGAAGTAAGATGGCATGATGTGTCCCCTCAGAAATTTGGATGCTGTAGGTGGCAGGGTTGGGGTGAGGGTAGGAGCTTCTCACTCTCCTCATTTGAAGGGACCCAAGCTCCCTGGCTTCAAAGCTTGGTTCTACCACTAACTGGTTCGTGAACACGTTACTTAAATTTCTTGTGCTCCATTGGTGTGGTGGGAAGGCTGCCACTACCCATCTAATAGATAAAGTTGATAGATAGACACAGCTGTTCTAGCTTATAGGTATTACCTGCCAGATGTGTCAGGTGCCCAGAAAGTACTATGTGAAGGGCTATGGGTCTCATCTTTCTGGCATTTTCATTCCATGATGGAAGAACCCACCCTGCTTCTTACACCATTCCTTCACAGCCCCTACTGTAATCTGAGTGCCAGCTGAATCTACCTAGTGGGCCATTCTTACCTTATGTCCTGACCTGCAAGCCTGGCTTCCTCTACTCCTCACCCAGCAATGTTTCTTTCTGACTTGGAAGTTCTACCAAGATGGCTAGAACAGACAAGTCACTATCAAAAACACCCCGAGGGGCTCCTCAGATTCTCAGGAAATGATGCTGGTGTGTTTCCTGGCCCTCAGTCATCTGACAGCCAGGACTTCAACACCTGGTTTTCAATAATGGGGAAATGGAAGCTCAGAGTGGGGAAAGCCTGGCTCGGATCGTGTCTGAATGGCAGGAAAAGTGTTCTAGATCCAGGAAAGCTCAGTGCCCAGAAGCATCTAGCTGCTCCTACAAAAGCTGGCAGCATCCTGGTGTCCATGGGAGCACAGAAAGGGAGCTCCAAGATGTGACCTTGCATCTTTGTATCCCCAATGCAGTACCCAGGGCCTGACAGAAGTTGCCCAGACTCTGAACCAACCTGTGCGTCTACATCTGTATTCAAGCCACAGACAGGAAATTAGGAAACCAGTGGCCAGTTTCAGCTCTTCCAGGCTTACAGTGTGCCACAAGCAGCCCAAAGAAAGAAGATTTCTTTTCCAGTGGGTTGGAAAGAGGGCATTCTGCGGATGCTGTAGCTCATGTGACAGGGATAAGAGGGATTGGAGATAGGAGATAGGATACTAAAGACTCCCTCCCGGTCTCCAGACTGTGGACTTGCACGTGAAGGCCTCTCACATCCCTCATCTTTCTCCCAAGCCCTTTGCTCTTCTAGTCACTCAGGCCAAGAGCCTGGAAGTCAGCTTCAAAGCCTCTTTTGTTTACACTCCTAATTCATCCTCTACTTGACCCTCACAGAGCACCTAGATATCAACACCTTCATTCCACACGGACTGCTCTTGTTGCCTTGGACTGAAAGGCAGTGCAGTGCATCAGCCCCTACAATCCAGTATAAACAGTATTACCAGTGATCCCACCAAATGCAAGCTAACGGCATCACTCTCCTACCAGAACTCTGCAAGACCTGCCCCCAGCTTCACAGGAGACCAGAGTCCCCATCCTGACCTGCAGATGCCAGGCTTCCTGCCTCCCAGTCTCTCCTCCAGCCTCCTGCTTGCTGTTGCCCTTCCCTCACCTTAGGGCCTCTGTATACTGGCTGCGCCCTCCCAGGAAGGACATCCTGCCACAGCTCTCCCTCTCTCACCATGTTCTGGTCTTCGCTGGAATGTTAAAATGAGGCAGGCTATAGCTCCTGACCTCATGACTTGATTGTAACCAACAATATTATCATACTAAGTAACCTGTCATTGTCAGGGCAACTTTCTGAGTACCTAACACAGTATCCAAAGCACAGTACTGCTAAATAAAAGGAACCCCACCCCACCCCCATCACTTTCTCAGAAGCTGTTTTGCCTAGAAAAATACTTGGCCAGTAAGAGGAGCAGCTGTCTCCAGCTGATAGGCAGGTCTGGGCCTCAGCAGACAGGTGACAGCCACCCCACTCATTACCCACGTAACAGGCTATGCCATCACTCCCTAACTTTTGTTCCATCCTGTTGTTTCCTGCTCAAGTTCTCCTAGCATAGCCTACCTCTTGGTCCTGACTGAGCTATAGGCAACTGCAGGGTGAAGGGTGTAGAGTGCCGCTAGCCCTGCTGGAAGAACCAGGCAGCAAAGGGTCAGTCTAGGAGAAGGCCACAGCTCAGGACTAGAGCGCTCTGCGGGGTCTGAGCTTGCCACCCGAGGGCCAACAGGACTGCCCGTGAGAACCAGAGGCCCAGGCCGCGAGCTCACCTCACCTTCTCAGTTAGTTCCCTCACTCCGGTCCTTCGGCCCTGGGGAAGGGGACAATCGTGCCCATTTCTGCCAGGATGACAGCAGCTCTGCTCCTGCCCTGAAGGAACTGGGTAAGGAGCAGGCTGGGCTGGGCGCATCGGGTCCAAGGCACGAGTGAGGGTCGGGCCCACAGAGGCCCAAGGAAGCGGCGGGTCTGTCTGGAGTCCCCGTGCCCTCCCGTCCCCACGTCCCGGCCGTCCCGTTACCTGTGCGAGTCCTGGTCTCCCCCGGGGGACGCTTCCGCCGGCGCTCAGTACGGGCGATTGGCGTCTTTGGGCCGCTTCAGCTGCACCTTGAGCCTCTTCATGCCGATCTGGAAGCCGTTCATGGCCTGGATGGCGGTCTGCGCGCTGGCCGGGTTGTCGAAGCTCACGAAGCCTGGCGAGACACGAGGGACGAGGGCCTGGGTTTCCACGGGGCCGCCCAGGGCGTTCCCAAAGGGGGAAAGCCGAGGGGGCGGGGCGGAGCCCGAGGCTCCTCCCCCGGGCCCGCCCCGCCCAGCTCCGCGCCCCCGCCCCGCGCTCGGGGCCCCTCCCCCAGCCGCCGGCCGCACCTCTGCTCGGGGCGGCGCCACTAGCTCCCCCAGGGGGCGCCTGCGGCCCGGCGGGGCTCGGAGAGGCGCCCGCCCCCACCCCGGCCGGCCCGGCCACCTCGGCCCTCTCCTTGGGGGGGAGGGCGGACACACCTGCGGGTGGAGGAGTTTATTGGACACTGTCCTCCCTGACAGGAGGGGGCCTGGCAGCGGGAGGGCACGGGGTGCGGGCCTGGGGAGAGAGAGGAGTGCGAGGGGGCGGAGGGGAGGCGCCTTGGAGAAAGCTCTCCACCGCCAGATCGGCCGCCCCGCACGAGCGCGCCCTGCCCCAGCAGAGGGGTCGCCCCTCTCCCGGCTGTGCCCGAGGCTGCGCGGCCAAGCGGGTAAATCAGACCCACTCGCCTTTACCCATCACCTCGCCCCTGGACGCTGCCGGCAGCCCCTCCGCAGGGAGAATTCCAGGCCCTGGAGGCAGAGATCCCTGACCTAAGCGTACAGCCAGCGGAGGTGCCCCACAGCCCTTCAGTGAGAGTAAGGTAACTTTCATGGTAGACATTAACGCAGTTAGTAAGCTGGCTCTGTTAAAAGTAATAGCAGAGAGCCTTTTATGTACCCAGGGCCTGGGGAACTGCTTTCTGGACCTCACTCCTCTGGACCTTTGGAGACAAATCCACTGTGGTGGTTCCAGCTCGACAAGAGATCCCCCAGATAGGGACTGACAGTATCCCCAAAGCCAGTTCCTAAGTTAACTTTTGGTAATTTCTAATGCATCTTCTCATAGAGACCATACTTTACACCAGCATTTTCCAAATTGCTCCTACCTAACTTTTGAGAAAGGAGAATGTAGCCTTGGAGCCAGGCCCCTTCTGGGCCAGTTCAAGGAACATTAACAAAATCCCTTCTCAGGTTCTCCAGTAAATAATCTTTCATCTAAAAGTTCCTTAAATTCATTCAACCTCAGAGGCCTTTACCCTGTAAAACAGATTTACCTGCAAAATACAAGAAATTAATCTTGGTGAGATGCTGGGCTGTCCTTGGGCTATGCCTCCGTGGGCTGGGGTGCTTGGCCCCAAATAGCCACTAGACAGATGTCCCTAAGTCCAGATTGCAAATGGAACAGGAGCTGCTTTCTTGAGTAACTGTCTGGTGTCTTGGAACTGCTTAGGACTTCACTTCAAGAGACACTCTTCTCTCTCCCCACCTGGTGGCTCTTTCTCCATTTTTTCTCCCCAACCCTAAACACTGCCACCACCCATCGGTCTCCAGTCTCCTTCCGTCTTTGCTCAGCTTGCTTATGCAGTCATGTACCATCAAAGATGGGACAGAGGTATGTACACAAATCTCACTTCTATACATGTGTAGACCTGAGTGTGTGTGCACACACACATACACACACACACACACAAAATGCTGACCTAATTGGTCAGAGCCAGGTCCACAGCAATAAAGCCAACATCTGCATAAATCTACAGACCAAATTACATCGGAAAGATTGAGGACTATGCGCAGCTGGCAATTAGCCTCCCATCATCCTTCCACAACTCCTCTCTTCTCTTCCTGCCATCCTTCTCTGCATTTGTCTGGTGGTCAAAGTCAAGGCACTCATAATACTCCTGGCTCACAGACATCATGGGAAGCAGCTTACAACAGGTTTCTGAAGTCTTCATACTGCTCTCCCCAGACTACCAGGGGTAGTCGGACAAAAACCTTTGTCTGCCAGGACAGAGTGGCGCCCTGTATCTCTACACTCGCATGCTGGAACCACAAATCCAGATGCTACCTTTCACCTCAGCCACCTGGCTGTATTTGAAGAAAAGAGAACAAGCAAACTGGAGAGTAGAAGGAGGAAGAGAAAAGGGCCTGGGGGGCGGGGGGGGGGGGGGCTCAGTAGAGACAGGAGAAAGAGGAGCCACTAGGTATGTAGGCCTTGGGTAAGTTTTGGAGGAGGAAAAATGCTCAGCTTCACAGATGTTTCAAGGTCTCTAGAAGTCTGGGGCTTCTAGACCTAGGGAACTGTTTCCTAGCTATCAGGGCAGGAAGTGTTTGTCCACAGTCTCAAGACCCCTTGGATGGGTCCCTGGGCAATATCGCCCATGCTCACAGCCCCCAGGTCTTTCCTTCTTCCTCCAGACCTCTGCCTTTTTCCTACTCTGCCTTCCAGGAGCTCCTGCGTTACAGGTGGGAAGCCTCCTACCCTTCTGGTGTGTGTCCTCCCACCTGCAACCTTGCTCCCCGCATGCGTGAGCCAAATATGCCACACAGACCCTCATGAAGGCCTCTGGAAGGCTCTGATTGGCTAACAGCTATATTAATGCTTATCAAGAGTGAGTGTAGCCTGAAGTCAGGACCCAGTTTAATACAGGACTACAAGCCAGCCAAATAGTTCAGCGCATTAAAGCACCTGCAAGCAGGTGTAGGGGCCAAGGGTTCAAACCCCAGGCCTGCCAGGCTGGCCCAGCCCCCCAGGGCATGCTGAGACAGAAATTGAGACTGGGCATGGTGGCGCTCGCCATAGTACTTTGGGAGAATCTGTGCCCTACCAAAAGTCACTTCATGGGGTGGCTGATAACATCCCCATTTCACAAGTGAGGCCATGGAAGCTCATAGGGTTCATTGTGGAGCTACGCCTCACAGGGCAGGACTCTGGGAGAGCAGCAGGAGACTGCTGCAGAAATGAGCCAGGGAACTCAAGGGGCTCACAGAGAGCCTCTGGCTGCATCGGTGGGGGCCTGTTCTTTTTCAAGGACAGATATTTACCGTTAAGAGTTTGAGAACAGAGAAGAGGCAATGCAGAAGTATATGGAGAGTGTTTTCAATAAAAAGCAGGAAAGCATTCTTGCTCCAGGAGAACTAACATGGGCTAGCTGCTGAAGTGGTTAGGACTTGGTGCCAACTTGGAGGCAATGCCTTTGAAACCCCAAGTTGCACCTGTGGGGACAGGGAGAGCACCCATGTACCCAGAGGGCCTCAGCCTGGCTGATCCTAGATGACTCCCAAGCTTCCTGAACTCCTGGCAGTTGTCTTCTCACTGATCTGACATTTCAGACTTAGACAGCAAATGTTACTGATTCTCTGTTATTTCTGCATACATCGCTGTAGTCCATAAGGGGAAATAGTAGTCTGATGGTGGATGGGTATGCCTTGTCTTTTCCTTTGTTTTTCCACACCTAAAGAAAAGTGGACTGCTGGGATAACTCTATGTCATTGAAGGGCCACAGGTTTCCTATGGGAACCCACCCCGAGTCCTCAAGCCCTTCATGATCTTGGATATGTGGTAACATGCCCTTCTTGTTGCCCTTCCTCCACTCTGCGTGGTCTCTGTCCACTCACCACTCCCAAGCCGAGACCGGGGTTCCCTGGCCAACACAGGGCCCCCTGCTTCTCTGCACAGCCCCACAATCTGGGAGCCAGTCTGCAAACTGCAGCAGACTCAGCTCTCGTTCCATGTATGGCTCTCTGGGGACAGCACTCTGAAGTTCTCAGACACTGATGAGTGGATCTAGCCCAGAAGATGGGCAGGAGGAGGAGGAAGAAGAGGAGGAAGAGGAGGAGGAGGAGGAGGAGGAGGAGGAGGAAGCAGAGGGAGAGGGGCCAGGAAGTAGTGGAAGGGACAAGTGTGGGGATGAAGGATGACCCAGCAGACCTGGAGCTTCCTGGATGCAGCTGCCAGACTCAACTTAAGAAAACAACCTCCCTAATATAATGGGAATTTGGGGTGAGCAACGAAGGCTTTTTTAAATGTAAAGAATATCCCAGTGTTACATGAGACATATAGTAAGCCATGTGGGGGACATATACTAAGAAAGGATTCATCGTTTGTGTGAAATTTGGATTTACCCAGGCACTGTATTTTACCTGACAACCAGGCTCCTGGGTCTGCCCACATCTGCCCTCTCCCACTTAACACCCTGCCCCCAGGTGAGTTGGGGAAAGCTGCACTTGCGCCCTCCCACCATCGTCCTTTCGAAGCCTGGCACGACACAGCCTGGCATGGCTCTACTCCTCATGGCCAGAGCCCGCCCCAGCGCAGCCCTCCCGCTGCTGTGCCAGCCCTCCTCCATCCCACAGCCGCCTGCCGCCTCGCTCCCTGTCCTTTGCCTCTCCCCATCCCAGCCCCGCACCTCTGCCCAGTCTGTCTTTCCTCTGCCTTCCTGACGGCTTCATTGCTTGGTGCCTCGCAGAGCTCACTGCAGTTCAGTAGCTGTGATTTCCATCTGGGCTCAGAGCTTAGGCTTCCTGAGGGCAGGGACCAGTCAGTCTCCTCCTGGCTCCTCAACAATGCCCAGCTCTGGGGGCCTGGGGGTGGGCAGGAGGGGAGTCACTGCATGGCAGGAGGGGAGCAGGGAGCAGGGCAGACAGAGAGGGGTGGCAGGACAGAGAGGTGGAGAGAGCAGCTGAGAAGCAGGCGGGGTAGGGCCTGGGGCTGGCTTTCCCCCAAGGTCATGCTGGGCTTTCCTCCAGGCTTGGGCTGCCACTAGGACCACAGGAGGCCAGGCCACTGGGAGAAGATGCACTAGCTCCACATTGCTCCTCCCACCCCTGCCCAAGCGGCCCTGCCCTTTCTCAGTTGGGTGGAGCTGAGCCTCTTGGTAGAAAGAGGACGCCCGTCTCTTGTGCTGATATATGCGAGGTGTGAGCCAGGGTGGGGAGAGGGGGCAGGGGAAGCTGAAAAGCAAAAAGAACAGCAGAAGAGAGAGGAGGGCTGAGAAATGGATGCCGGGTCAGGGGAGCACCTAGGGGCCATGTGAGGAGCAGGTGGAAGCAATTGGACACTGGTAAATTGGCGTGTGGCCCCTATCCTAGGCGAAGCTAATTGGTTTGTTATCTTTACCCACCAAAGCATTTACTTTGGTTAGTCGCCCGATCCACAAACACTTTCGAGGAGATGACATTACCGAAAGGGAGGAACATCTGCATCAGCTCAGCGTCCCCAAACTCCTGGGGCAGATGGTAGATGAACAGGTTACAGCCCTCGGGCCCTGCGGTGAGGGGAGGGGGTGGGCAGGGAGGAGGGATGGCGGGGTGGGGAAAGAGAGAGACAGAGGAGAGGTGAGCGAGTTAGGCAGCGCAGCGGGGAGGGATGGGGTGAGGTTAGGAGGGGGGTCATTAAGATCCAAGGGTCCCCCTGTAGAGTGGGGGTTGCTGAACCCCAAGTCTAAGTCTAACCTGTTGTCTCTGCTTTGCCCATCAGCAAGTCTGCGACCTCTCTGCCTCGCCTGCCTTTTCTACAAAATGGATCAGTAACAGGGAACCTGGCAACTCTGGGGCTCCAGGGATGAAGCTGATGAAAGAAGGAGGTGAGGACACCAAGGCCTGGTCGGCTGTGTCCCTGGAAATGGGTCCTGAGGAGAGGGTTGGAGGGCCCGCTCCTGCCCAGCCTCTGTCCTGGGGAAGGCAGGCAGAATGGCCCTGGCTGGGACAGCCTCACCCTGTGCTGTGATGAGACACCCCATGCGAACGCCTCTGAGAGCCTAGCTCAGACAGGCTCCTGATGCCCTCCCAATAGCCCTGTGCTCCATGCCGCCTTCACTTGCTGCCAAAGGCGGCGAGCAAGATGCATCCGTTTCCTCCGGTAGGCAACGTGACTAGCTAGGGCACCCTGGAGACTCACTCCACAGAGGGGTTTTCACTTCCTGTGACAGGAGTAGCCTTGCCACTGTGACAGTATCCTGAGCCCCTGTGTGTGTGTGTGTGTGTGTGTGTGTGTGTGTGTGCGTGTGAGTCCCACCATCCCAACAGCAGCTCTGTGGCTTAGCTACATGGCCACCACCACCTCACAAGAGGAAACTTGAGGCCTAAAAAGGTAGTCAACAGCTGAAAGACACAAAGCTGGTGATGGTGAGAGGACGGAGCCAGGGCATGAAATTAGGCGGTGACCTCCGGAATATGTGCTCCTTTCTCTTTTCATAACTCTCACTCCACTCCCAGTCTGAGTACTGTGGTAGGTCTCCAGAAATTTCCAGAAAGAGATTTACATAATCCTTTTGAAATGCTGAAAATGCCTGAAATGGGAACCCTTCCAAGATGTGTGGTCTATCTCCTTTGAACTGACTTGTCATGATTTCGGTGATGGCATCCAGCCTATGGTGGGACAGGAAGCCAACAGCTGCCCTTGGATTTGTGTAAGAATTGGGCTTCTGATCACAGGTTAAAGGGGACCTAAACCTGGGCTTCACAGCACGAGCTGTAAGGCACCAACATGGCCCACTGTGCAGCTTTCACAACCAGATAACTGTCCTGGTTTTCTGGGACAGCAAGGCTGATAGGTAACCCTTCTGGGACAGACAACTTCCTCCATATTCTCTCTGTGCCTTTTCTTCTTTCTCTCCTGTCCCCTCCCACCTCCTCCTTCCTTCTGCCATCTACCTCCCCCTCCTTGAGGGCCACAGCCTGGATTGAAGACTCCCTTGCTCACCAAAGCCAGCCACCTGAGCCACTGACCTTCCCGGGGTGGATCAGCCCCACCCCAGCTGCTGGGAAGACAGTCTGCTGTGGTTGGCACATCCAGAACCCAGTACAAGGCTGCTCCCTTATGTGCCCCAAGCTGGGGGGCAGGTATCCCTCACCTGGCCCTGTAAGCTGCGACTGTGCCGTGATCCCACTGGTGCGTGCTGTGTGAATGTATCTTGAAGGTCTCAGCTAGATAGGAGCCTCTGAGACAAGAACCTGCTCAAGTCCCTATTTAAGCTGCAGCTCTCCAGGACCAGCCGCCATCTCTCCCGACAGTACCTCTTGCCTCTCCCTCTGGCACCCCAAGACCATCTTTCCGCTCTCTGGATTGGGGCTCTTTCTCCATATCGGGGAGGTTTTAGACCGGACGCTGTTTAGGCCAGGGGCATGGGCCGCTGCCTGCTGTCCTCCTATCCCCTCCACCTGTGGTCAAGCAATGCCTTCCCACTCGCTTCCATGTCCTATCTCTGGGTCCCCAATGATGGCTTCACCCCATGCTGACTCCTGCCTTGAACTTGGGGCCTTTGAAAACTGAGGACCTTCTATCTGTTCTTAAAGAGACAAAGAGCCTTTAGAGACGGGGGCTGTCATTCAGTCCTACCTGCATGGTGTAGCAATGCACTACCAAGGACAACTCTACCCCTGGCCTGACTGGGAAGTCAGGCAAGCAGTTGTAGCCTCCAACCCTCAGCAGTGAGCCTGAAGCCCAGCCCCTTCTGCAGTCCTTCATTCTCAGATTGCAGAACAGCCAGAGGTCTGTCCTGATGTTAGAGCAGTCTGCCCCAACTCAGAGAAGCAGAAACACAGAGCTTCAGAGTAAGTAGTGGCTACCCTTGGCCATACTGCCACCTCTGGAGGCCCCGTCCAGAGCCATTCCTAAGGGTGATATTGCCTTCCCCCTGCGGAGCAGAAGACCTCACGGGTATTCAGGAACCTGGTAGTTTTCAGGGTCAACTTCAAGACAAGAAGCTGGCTAGAGGGCTCTTCCCAGCAACCGTATCTTCTGGTTTGTTGGCATTCCATGGGGAAAGGGCTGACTACCAGCAGGGTGGTGAGGATACAGCTCTTTTTCATCTAGTCTCCATAGGACAGTGGGCTACAGCTTTGGTCTGACTCCAACCCTTCTCTCTGTGCCTGGCTCTCCTGCCCTAGATTCACTCATGCTCAGTAGCATTCTTTGCGTCTGCTGGCCCCTGCCTAGACCACCCACATTCTCCTCTCTGTTCTGGAGAGCTCCTGTGCCTTCTGGGCCAGCTCATCCTTCCTCAGAAACCCACTCCGCACCATGACCCACACGTGGACAAAGAATGCCGTGTTGGCATCGAGCCCTGCTTCTCCCTAGCTGCTGCTCCTCAGGGAGCTTCAACCTGTGCATGGTGAGCAAGGAGTAAAGGAACAACCAGAGGAAGGTCCTTGGACCTCAGGAGAGGGAGCAGGGGCTGGTCCATGGGGCTGATCCAGGATGCAGGGTGTGTGTGTGCGTGTGTGCGTGCGTGCATGCGTGCGTGCGTGCGAGTATAGAAGGTTATGAACCCTCATGAGCCCACAGGTACACAGACATGGGCCAGTGCTTCTCATGAGGCCAATGGCATGATGCTGGCAGTACGAGGGCCTTTGGGCATCCTTCTCCGTTCTCTGCTGTAGGTCGTGACTGGAATCCTTAGGCCACCACCTGTGCCTCTGAACTGACCCATGAGACTTTGTTTTTGTTTTGTTTTGTTTTTCTAAGATTATCTTATTTTATTTTATTTTATTTTATTTTCTTGTTTCAGAACTTTGTTTATTTATCTATCTGTATGGCCAGCTCAGCCTGCCCTGAGGGCAGGACTGGTGCAGCATGTGGCGCCGGGAATTGAACCGCGGTCCCTGCAGCTGCCCAAGCTTTCCCAAGCAGGCGCTTTAGACCACTGAGCCATCCTGCCGGGCCCCTGACCGATGAAGCTTTGGACTGGGAGAATTCCAGGCCCCAGGCTCCCACAAAGGGAAGGGACCCCTGGGGACAGAGAGCCCTGATGACCACCTCCCACCCACTTCACACCTTGGTGGGGATACCAGATGCTGCTCAGCTGCCGCAGGGCAAAATGTGTGCAAGGCCTCTCTGCGTGCCCTCTGGGCACCGGGAGAGCTGATGACCCAGGTCTTGGGAGCTTCCTAATGAATGTGAGCTGGAGGGGCACGCCTCCTGAACAGCTCTGGAGATGACAGTTTGATCCAGGCAGGCTGCGTGCCTAACAGATGGCCACCTGAGCAAGTCTGGCCCCCATGCCGCTCCAGGAAACAGTCTTCGTTGCTCTCAATTTGCTGGTGAGGACAGGAAGGCCGAAGCAGTGAGGCAGGAGCTGTCCGGGATCATGCAGGGTGGAGGTGGCAAAGCTGGAAGTCAGACCCTGAAGGCTGCTTCAAAGCTGAGGCCCTCAGCTGCTTAGCCTGCCAGGGGCCTAAGGCTTCAAAGCAGCAGAGACTAGAAGATGGTCAAGGTCCTCTCTGAGTCACCCACAGTCCACGGCTGAGGGACAGTCTGCTTACACCTGGAGACTGCTGAACTCCCTGCCACCCGAGGCGGTAGTCCTGCCCGCTCTGCACAGTGCACACCAGGACCTTTGGATGTGTCTTTCTAGGCCAGCCTCTCCCTGCTGGCCCTTCACTGGATCTGCACTGGGCCACACGGCGCTAGCACCTAGACCTGTCGCTGGAGTCCTACTGGCAGCTTCAGTGTGTCTGCTGGTCACCCAGCGGGCTTGCCAGCTGCTGTCTAGAAACAGCCTCTCTCCCTGCCTCCCCAGCCATGAGGGCTCCCTCACTTTTCCCTCCCCCTCCTTGGGCCAGCCCTGCAGGGCCTCATTTGCCTGACCACCTCAGGCTACTCACCCTTCCCTTCTCAAACCTGAAAACCTCAGCAGCACCAATTGTTGGAGTGTCTTTTCCCACCCAGCTCCTTGGGAACACAGCTGTGGAGCCTTAGAAAGGATGACCTCTGTCTCCTACATAAAGCTGGCGACTCCTTGGGACAAGGGCCTCCATTGAAAAGCACATAACCCAACTCAGTGAGACTCTCTCTCTCTCAGGGCTAATTCAAGGGCTTGCTGGGGAAGGAAAATAGCCCCAACCATTTTAAGCTGGGCGTGGTGGCACATGCCTGTAATCCCAGCACTTAGGAGGCTGAGGCAGGAGGATCAGTGTGAGTTGGAGACCAGCCTGAACTGCATGGTGAGACCCTGTCTCAAAAAGACCAAAAATAATAATAATGATGATGAAACCCAACCATTCTCAAGGACTTTTTAAAGACCAAGACATCAGTTCATGAGCTGAGTCAGAGCAGTGGCAAGTGATGGAGGGGCAGAGAAACATGTGCGGCCTGCCGGTGCCTTCCGGGCAACGCGCCCATTCCCCTACCTCCGGGCTGGGCTGCCACTCTGGTCTGAGGAGCGGCCCACAAGTTGCATGTCTCCATGTGGGTAGGACAGTGCCACATCGCCCCATCCTGCTGTATTCCCCACCCCCCGCCAGACATACACACACATACATGTGGCCGCCTTTCCAACCCAAACCTAAGCCAGAGACCCAGGAGAAGCCAGAGGTCCAGGTGACAGGCTCTTGGGGGCAGGGGGCAGGGTGGGGCTGAGACTCACCTTCTCTCTGTTGCTGGGGAATCATTGGCGGTGGCTGAGGAAAGGCCTGGCTTATCTGACCGTAGGCAGCAGGGTAGGCAGCTGCTGGAGGGCCGCAGAGAGGAGAGGCAAGGCAGCATGGGGCGCAGAGACAGACAGACATGGTGAGAGGCAGGAAGAGAGAGAGATTTCAGTGCCGGGCAGGGAACACAGGCCAACCACAAGGGTCATGTCACCTTTGCCACTTTGGGAAAAGCAACTGTCACCTTTCAGTGCTAGTGAAAGGAAAGGGACAGCATGAAGATCAGAGACCTTGCACATGTGTGTGAGAACATGTGTTTGTGCATACATGTGTGTGTGTGTAGATACATGCACACTTGGAAGTGTGGGTCCGAGTATGTGCGTGTAAGTGTGTATGTGGGGAGGTGGGCAAGCTTAACCTGAGACAGCAGACGGGCCTGGTTCACCTCCCTCACTGCTGCTCAGAGGGCAGTGGGAGGTGGGGGCCGCTGAGGTGTGAACTTGGCTTGAGGGGTCCTTCCAGGAGGAAGACCCAGGCGCAGGGGCCAAGCAGGACACCTGGCGCTCTCTGTACTTGGTGGGTACTGGTCAGTGCTCAGCCAGGAGCAGCCAGCGCCCTGCTCTAGCTGGCCCAATTCCCAAGCAACAGGACCTGAGAGCTTCTGGGGGGGGGGGTGCTCCGGAAGAGCAAAACCAGTTTCCCTGGAGTCCTACCTTGCCAGGCAGCCTGGTCCCCCTCTAGAGAGACAGGGCTGACTCTCTGAAGACAGCAAAAAGGACTCCTGCCCAGTCAGGCAACAGGGCACAAGCTGAGCGGGGATAAGTGTGGTGTACTGCCCTGCCGAGGCATGGGAAGAAGGAGGCAGCCTGCCTCATGGCCTGGCTCAGTGACCATGGGCCATCTGCTGGCCCCAGGCTGTCTTTTCTCATCTCTCTGTTTTTACTACCATGGGCTGCTTCTCCCTCTAGCTCCCATCATGCTTCATTGGTTGGATAAGCTGGTGGAAACTGCTACCCTTCCAGAAAACCCACTTCTCAGACCCAGGCATCTGTGCTTCCTGGGCCAGAATCCCAAGGCCAGCCAAGCCTAGGCAGATTAGCCCTAGGAGTACCACAGGAAAGGGGAATCGGGGCCCCACAATTGGTGTATAGCAAGGACAAAGCTTCAGCCTGGCACCCCAGTTCTGCCCAACCTTCATTTTTTCACCTCCCTGCCATGCAGAAAAAACCCCTGCCATGTTGGGAAAACTCTGCCCTAAATGCTATGGGATCCAAAAGAAGGCCACAGCCGTGACAGGGATGGCGTGTGGAGTGGTTGGGGTGTCTTCACCAGCACAGCCCCTCTCCTTCTGCTGAGGTTGCTGTCTCTCCCTCCCTTCTACCCCATGCAGTGCTGGGCCCAGGTTTGGTGAGAAAAGGTGGCACTGGTGCCAAACAAGGCACGGAGAGACGAGCCAGGGAAAGAGCCGAGGGGGCGCGTGGATACTAACGACCTGCATACTGCTGCACTCCGGCGTAGGCCTGTTGCAGGGGGTCCGCGGCGGTGGGGCTCTGTGCTGCAGGGGAGTCAAGGGGGAGAGGTCAGTGGTGCCCACCCAACATACCACCGCCCTCCGTGCAGCAATGCCACAGTTACACTCCTCTTTCCAGCTCATGCAGGCAGTGTGGTGTCTGAGACAGGAACCCTGAGTGCTGGGGCCGGTGGGAGCTCATCCTTCTGTACCCAGGGCCCTTGGAAGGTCCTGAGTCTCCCACCTTAGCTAGCCTGGGTCAGGGAGATGGGCTCATGCGGAAGACTGTGAAGATGGAGCAGGAGACGCCAGGGCGAGGCTCCACAGCAAGGTCCTGAGTGGGGACACACATAAAGGGCCAGCCAGGGGCTGCAGGCTGTCAGGAAGGAGGCTCATCCTCTCTGATCTGCAGCAGGGGCCAGGAGCAGGCAATGAACGAAAGCCTGGCAGATGCCATCTACGTGAAAGAGGCCTGCCACGCTGTCCCCCAGCTACCCACTCCTGTCCTGAGGTCTCATCTCGCCTTCTGGGGAATGTGTCTAAGGCACGAGCTTGTTGGTGACTCTCCCAGCAGGAACTGGCCTGACAGACAGGCTCAGAGAAGTGCACCATTCACAGAAACAGAAGTGCCAGGCGGCCAAGGCTCTCCTCTCCCTCCAACCTATGGCTCTGAGGTATTCACCACCCAGCACAGGGAAAGGTCCCCTGAGCTCCAAGTATGGCAAGAAACCTGAGGAAGCCGCACAGGGGCAAAGGCTGATTCTGCAGCTTTTGTGGTCTGAGTAACTATGGACAAAAAAGCCTGAGGTGTGGGCCAGCAACAGACACAGAGGGTAGTTGCCAAGGTCAGTGATGTCGGGCACAGGGTTAGGCTGGCCTTGGAGGTGGCGACAGAGGCTCAGCTGGGAGGATCCAGCCCCAGGATGTCTGAGCAAACTAGGTCACACAGGGTAGCAAGAAGTCAACCCCTAAGGCTATGCTAAACTTTGGGGCCTTGGAGCTGGGGAGAATCCCCAACTTCCTTCCTGGGGGCTCTTTGGTAAAGTTCCATTGAGAAATAGTACTTAGACTGTTCCCAGAGAGCCCAGGCATTAGGGGAGCTGGGGGCAAAGTCCCTAGAGATAGTGGATGGCAGGTTTGATAGCACCTGGGAGCCAGGGTGCAGCAAGGGAGCTGGCCCACGGGGACTGAGCACAGGAGGGGGAAGCTGAAGGTAGGGCACACAGCAGGCTCCTTCCTGTCTGGGGCTGTGCTGGCCACTACCCCGCCCTTGTGCTCCCCAGCCTGGTCCTAGAGCTTCCCACTGTGACGTGCCTGGCAGCGATCTCCTTGTGCCTTCTGCTCCCTCTGCTGGCCTGTTCTGCCAGTCTCTGAGCTCTCTGGTGGGATACCCACGTCTGGCTTCTCTGCTCCTTCACCCATGCAAGGCCTTAATGAAAATTAGAAAGGTGCCCCTTGCTCAGAGCACGCAGTCTGGTGCTCTTCTGCAAGTCGGAACCTGCGCAGCATGCACCGCAGCTCCAGCTCAGAGCACGCACGTGCTGGCAAACAGAGCCCTGAAGGAATGAATGAATGGCCTCCCGTGTTTGTGGGAAACACAATGTCAGGGGGCTAATGTGATAATAAAGGCCCTGCTATGTGCTTCCAACAGGCTTTCAATAAGAAAAGGGGAGAATGGGAGAAGCTACCTGGGAGTAGGAAGTGAAGAAAAGCATTCACAGGACCCTTTCTACTTCTTTGCTTAACGACCTCATTAGTAACTGCCAAAGAGTGAACATTTTGAAAGATCTCGCTCATTACAGCAGCTCCAAACTCCGCATTTAAAGATGGTAAATTAATTTTTTTAATGTACTACTTTTCTCCTTTCCTTCCCTCCATCCCTCCCTCTTGCTCTGGCAGGGAATTGTTTATGGGATGTGGCAGATTGTTACAAATGGGGGCAGGAAACATTTCCAAATTCCACGAGGGAAATAGCTCACAGATGCTGGTGGGGGCAGGGAAGGAGCAAGTTTGTCAGAATCCAGAGATCCAGATGGGTGCGCAGGCAGGGAGGAGAGGAAGATGAAGCCAGTCAGGTGTGCGGGTGTGGCATCACTCAGACCATGGGCCGAGATGGCTCAGCGCCTCACCTGCTGCTTCTACCAGCTCAGGGGTCTTCAACCTTCACCAACGCTCCAGACCCTCTGAACCTAGCACATCACTCTTGGACCCTCCTGCTGCTTTTGTGTGGACTGGGAGCGGCACTGAGGCAAGCATGAGCTTAGGGGCAAGGACAAGTCTGTTCAGACCCTTCCTTTGTTTCTTTCTAGCGCAGGGTCTTCACTCTGTGCTGCTGAAGAAACTTTTATATGCTACTGATGTCTGGGCTGTGCCTGACAATAGAATTATAATCTCTGGACCTCTGTGGTCTTGTTAAGCTCTAGAGTGGATTCTATGGGCACGCAGAGTAGAAAGCATGACCTATAGGTCTCCTCAGTCCGGCCTCCTCGTCCTTACTGGGTCAGCTTCCTATTACTCTTACCGCTGCTGCGAGGGCCCCTTCCTGCCACTGGGGCTGCAGGACAGCCCCACATCCAGGGGTGTGCTCCTTATTTCTCCTTCTCCCTCCACCTCCTCCTGCCCATCTATTGAAGTCTGACCCAAGCCTCCTCTTCAGGGAGGCTCCTGGAAGCTCCGAGGAGCACAGAGCTCTCCTCTTATCTCAAACCTTTTCCATCTTACGTCTGAAAAACACTTTTTATTTTTCATACTGGGGAATGAACCCAGGGCCTTCACACTGAACTACAGCCCCAGCCGCCCACCCCGCCCCCTTTTTTTTAAAATTTGAGACAGGATCTCACTACACCGCCAAGGCTGGGCTTGAACTTCTGCTCTTTCTTCCTCAGACTCCCAGGTGTTTGGGTTACATGCACCACCTACATCTGGCAGAGAACATTCACTCCTGCCCAAACTTCATTTTGCCTTATTGTCTCATAGTCTATAGCCTGGTACGTTCCTGACTGGAATCTGACTTCATGATTTGCCCTTTTTCTAGGGCCCTTCTTTCAACTAATACTTCTGTGGACCTACTGCCTCGTGCTCTGCCCTGCACGACGGGGCACAGCCTTCCTCAGATCTGCATTACACTGTCGCTTGCGGGCAGGGGCTGCAACAGCTCATCCGCTGGCTGACAGTGGAGCTGCTGCAGCTTAGTTGCACGCCCTCACTTTATGAGAGCTGCTGAGTGAGGGCAGCAAAGTTTACTGAATCAAGTCCTCTGGATCTTGAGAGCAGCGCACTTCGTGAACTGAGGCGCCAGGGACTATCCAAGGTACGAGGATGCTGTCCAACATCCCAATGTGGACCAGGGATTTGGGAGAGGACTGGGTCCATATGCACTAGCTAGACTGCCAATCATTACATCTCCACTTCCTTTTTCAATGAGTCTTTTCCTATTTAACACTAAATCTTATTATTCTTTTAGTTTCTATCACCTTAATTCTTTTTTTTTTAAGAATTTTTATTTTATTTATTATTATTTTTCTCTTGTTTCAGAACCCTTGTTTGTTTATTCACTAATTTTCATGGTCGGCTCAGCCTGCCCTGAGGGCAGGGCTGCACGCAGCATGTGGTGCCGGGGATCGAACCGCAGTCCCTGAAGCCACCCAAGCTTCCTCAAGCAGGCGCTTTAGACCACTGAGCCATCCCACCGGGCCCCTATCACCTTAATTCTTTATTTCTATTTTGGTGCTGGGAATCGAACTCAGGGCCTTGCACTTGCCAGGCAGGCACTGTGATGCCAAGTTATATTCCCAGCCCTCCCTCACCTTCATTCTTATAGCTCAGATTTACACTCAAGTTAATTTATGGTTAGTAGCTCCTTTGCCTGGCTGTACAAGTGTATTCGTGTCTTTTCTACTCAAAGGAACCCTTCTGAACTCTCCTCAAAGGTAAGATTTTGGTCTCTTCTGTCCCACCACAGGTTTCCTGAAGCAAGGCAGGAGACAAGCCCTCCTTGATCCAGGTAGGGTTTCACCAAAGAACAGCCAGGGAGCAGTAGCCACACATTCCTTGCTTTAATAGCAAGTGCAGGGATGGAATAGAGAAGCGTGTGCTGTGTGGGGAAGGAAGGCCCACCAGACGTGCTTACCTGGGTAGGGGTGGATGCCATTGGCAAATACAGCTTCTGCAGCGGGTTGCCCATTGGCCTGTGGGGGAAGGCCAGTGAAGCCATTCACCCCAATGGGGGATGGGATGCTAGGCACGGCTGGTGCGGTGATGCCTGGAGGGGTGCTGCCACCTGGTTTCAAGGACAGAGAGGGGTTGGAGGAGAGGGAAGGCAGGCAGAACAAAGGTGAGAAAGCCCAACCACTGAGCTTCACCCTACTAGCTCCAAGGGTCTAGAGATGGACTAGGACCTCTCCCACCATCCCAGTTTTAGCTGTGAACATGCCCTGGTTTATCTTTTGCATGGCCTGGCTTTTCTCATCTCGATTGAATCCATCTTTCAAGGGCAGAGCTCAGAGCCCACTTACTCCATAAGACTTCTCTGACCTCTGGTGACTTGTCCTTGAACCCGCAGCACAGGCTGTTCTCAGGTTTTGTCCCCACCTAGCCCTCCTTCATTCACTTTCAGTGGCTCTTGCCCACTCCAGCTGAATCAATACTGGCTGGTTCTTCTTTGGCCCATGTGGGGCCAATCTGCTTCCTTGAGAATTTTTTGCTGCTCAGATATAGAAGGTTCCCTTGCATGATGGGAAAGAGGCCACTGAATAACTCATATCATTTCTGTGGCATTCACAAGGTAGACACCTCACCCTGTTGCAGTTAAGCAAGAGGGGCAGTCACTGTGGCAAGAGCAAAGCTAGGGCCAGAGGACAACTGTATTTTCCCTATTCCAGGTAGTAGAACACAAAATGTGAATGGTATGGTGACTGTTTTGAGGCCCCAGAGGCTAGGAAGCACCTTTCTCTTCATTGAGGGACAAGCCCTGAATGGTGGCCCCCTGGCCAGGGTCACAAGGAGCTCCAAAGTTGGAGACAGGAACCAAGGATGCTCTAGGTAGTGCTCTAGCAGGACCCAGAGGTGGCATGCGGCTTCCTGGCTTTTAGCTAAGAAAGGAACAGTTCCTGGATGTCAGGAAGATTGATGCTAAAGTCTGGGCATGGAGAACCAAGACAGCTGGATGAATGAGAGCCTCACATGTTGGCTCAGACCTTGGGACTAACACAGAGTTCCTGAGCTCTAACATGAAGTCATCTGGGCCCAGATATTTCCTTGTTTTGAGGAAGTGTCCCATGCATTGTAGGATGTATGGCAATATCCTTGACTTCTGCCACGGGATTATAGTAGCATTTCCCCCTTCCATTTGTGACAAACAAAAATAACTTTGAACAATGCCAGATGTTCTAGGAGTGCAGAACAAAATGCACTACTTGAGAATACTCGACAATACCTGAGAAGCAATCAAAAGATTACTTTGGGACTAGTAACTCCTGCCTGCTGAGGTAACTCTTATGGTGTGCTCTAGCTGGCTTTGCAGTTGTCTTGGAAAAGGCCAGAGAATCTAGGTTAGCTTAAAGGGAATTGAAACAGGTCTCCTACAGGGTGCAGACTAGGGACTGAGCAAAGCCACTGAATAGACAGTGCTGTTCTCCCTCAGATTTTTTTTTTTTTTTTTTTTTTGTCTTTTTTGAGGCAGAATCTCGTTATGAAGTTCAGGCTGGCCTTGAGCTTACTTTTGTAGCCCAGGCTGGTCTTGAACTTGCACCGATCCTCCTGCCTCAGCCTCCCAAGTGCTGGGATTACAGGCGTGCGCCACCACACCCAGCTCATCCCTCAGACTTCGAAGGAAGAGGTTTTCATGTTCATTTCCTTCCCAAAAGTGATCATTAACAGATCAAGATGGACTGTTGTGGGGCTGCTGAGATCACTCAGTGGACTAAAGCACCTGCTTAGGCAAGCACAGGGACCAAGGTTCAATTCCCAGCACAACATGCCATGCCAGCTGCGCCCCCAGCTGAGCAAGTCAGAGTCCGAGCATGGTAATGCATGACTGTGATCCCAGTGCTGAGGAGGCTGAAAACAGGAGGATCACTATGAGTCTGAACTATGTTGTGAGACCCCGTAACAACTAAATCCATTTAAAAAAAAAAAAAAAAAAAAAAAAAAAGATGGATTGTTTCCTAACAATTCATGGATAAACAACTTTTTTTTTTTTTTTGGTGGGACCGGGGTTTGAACTCATGACCTTATACTGGCCAGGTAGGCACTTGTGCCATGAAGCTGTCTCCTTGGTCCCAACTCATATGCTTTTTTTTTTTTTTTCTTTTTTTTCTGGGAGTGGGATTCAAACTCACAATCCTGCATTTGCCAGGCAGGCACTTGTGCCACAGAGCCATCTCCCCAGCTCATGGATTAACAACTTGAGAGAAATTTTCACAACCCTGAGTCTTATTAAGGGCAGAATGATATCACATCTTTTCTTTCCTAGGGTCTTACAAAATGAGAACATTTTGAGTCAAACTGCTCAGCAAGACAAGGCCTGTTGGTCCAAATACTGTGTGCTCTCACCTTAAGATGATCCACTGGTAGCTGAAATTCAGCCCCACCCCAGGCCTGGCCCTCTTTGGGATCTGCGGTCTTACCTGAGGTTGGGGTCATAGGTGCAGCCGCCAGGCCGTTCATGTTGAGAGCCGCCATCTGCTGCATCTGGGCGGCAGCAAAGGCAGCCATGGGGTTCAGGTAGCCACCCTGTGCAACTGATGCCATGAGGGCTGCTTGCTGCTGCATCAGCTGGGGCAGAAGGAGTGGAAAAAATATCACATGCTTCCAGGGGGCATCCCTCCCCACCAGGGGACTCAGGTCCTGGAGACCACTTCTCAGGCCCTGAGCCCCAGGGAGCTCCAGTAGCCCCTGGGCCACCACCTCGAGTCCTTCTGCCATGCTCAGTCCCCTTTGGTCAGCAGGGGGCCCCTTTCTGGGAGATGTTCACATTCAAGAGTATTATTTGGGTCTTTGGGGCTCTAACGCTGTGGAGATGACAGAAGAAGACTTGCTCTATGGGTAAGTCCTGTCATCTGTGGGTATGATACCCAAAGTGTTATAGGTATTGACTAGCCTATGTGGCACTAACAGCAGGGGCTTCTTCTGCCCCAAATGGTCTTGGACTCTATTGAGTAGAAGAGACAGGAGAATCCTCAATAACATCTGGGCAGTTACCAAGGTGAGTGTGGATAGGGGAGGATGTTGGAAGCCACTGAAGTTGGACATTGCTCAGAGGACGAAGTGAGCTTGCATGTGAGAGCCAGAGCCACAGTTCTCCTCAGTGCCATCCTGTGGGGGCTGGAAGTATCAGTCTGCAGGTAACTCAGGGAGACACTGGGAGTGGCTCTACTGTGGGAGAAAGGTGAGCCAGAGGCAGGATGTGTGTGTGAGGGGGGCTGCAGGGAAAGTATATGGAGGGCTCTGGGTCACCGAACAGGATCCCTGCCAGGAGTGACCTGAAGGCCTCTGACACTTCCAGCAATGGGGCTGTGAGTGGGTGATGAGGCCCAAACATCTGAACCTTCCATGTCCCGTCAGTGCTTCACAAGGGCTCAGCACTCATGTGCCAAAGGGCGAAGAGTGCTCAGGGCAGTCCACCTTGGTGCCCTGCCAGGGGCCTTCTGTCCAGCTTGTACCCTTAAGTACCAGGCAAACAGCCCACTCCTGCCTAGGGCATCCCACCCGGACCAGTCTTTCCCATACCTCTTCTGAGGTTACACTCCCTGGACTTATGTTTTGTCCTCTCCACTCCAGAGGGCAGAGTGGTATTTTCAATTATGGTTACATGTCCCCGTTCTTTGACAGCCTCCTGGGAGTGATCTCCAGAGCCACCACCCAGCCTTGCCCCCACTTACTGCCTGAGCATAGGCGCCGTAAGCCCCGAAGGGGATGGCCATGGGGTTGAACATGC
This sequence comes from Myocastor coypus, assembly GCA_004027025.1. NCBI lineage: Eukaryota > Metazoa > Chordata > Mammalia > Rodentia > Myocastoridae > Myocastor > Myocastor coypus. The sequence goes on along the minus strand of PVJA010003738.1, from coordinate 52,427 downwards.
CCATCTGGCCAGCCATCTGCTGCATTCGCCGCATCGTGCGCTCCTTGTCAGTGTCGGCGAACTTGACCACCAGACTGGACGAGGCTCCCTGCAGCCAGAGTGGCACATGAGACCCACTCACCGAGAGCTCCACCTCTGCCCCCACAGCTGTTGGTGCCACTGGTCTAGGCCACCTACACTCTCTGTGGAGTGCTATCCGCAGGGGTAGGTATCTAGGACCGCCCAGGAGGACAGGTTGCAACCCATCGTGGATATTTTCTATCTGGGTGACCTCCAGGCAATTGCTTAACATATCTCTGGCCTCAGTGTCCATATCTGAGAGACGGAATCCTTTCCTGCCTCATTCAGAGGGTGGGCGAACCGCTGTGCCTAGTTAGGCCCTGGAGAGGGTGACTCCTCAGCACCACCACCCATCCCTCCCGCAGGGCTACACTCACCGGCATAGTCTGGCTGCCGTGCAGGGCGTTGATCGCAGCTTGAGCCTCTGCGTGCGAGGAGTACTTCACGAAGGCGCATCCTGCAGGGACAACTCAGGCTGAGCCACGCCCCGAGGGTCCAGTGAAGGCTGGAACCGAGAGGTCAAGCACGGGGGCGGTGTGTGTGTGTGTGTGTGTACGCGCGCGTGTGCACATCCAGTGCAGGTCTCAGGGATGAGAGCAAGGGTGCGACAGAAAGCAAGCGCGACACAGCAAAGTTCCGAGACCCTGCAGCAGTGAAAGCACCTAAGCCTTCCCAGCAGTGGGGACTTGCTGGTCTCAGCGGTGGCTCCCGCCACCTCGCACACGTACCCTTGCTGTTGCCATCAGGCCCGCGCAGGATGGTGCACTCCTCGATGTTTCCGAAGGCCTCAAAGAGGCGGCGCACGTCGTCCTCGGACTGCTGCTTATTGAGCATACCCACGAAGAGTTTTCTATCTTCTAGAACAAAATTAGGAGATGCTTACCCGGGCCAGGGTCCAGGGGACAGTGCCGGAACAGGCCCGGTGTGGAAAAGGGCAAGGCCGGGATGGAAGGGAGCAGCAGGGAGGGGAGCAGCTAAGCGAGAGGGGCGGGGTTCAATCAAGCTGGGGGCGGAACAGCGGAGAAGGGGTGGAGCTACGCCAAAGGGGCAGGGCTCACAGCTGGGGGCGGGACAGCAGGATGGGGAGGAGCTATGCGGCTGGGGAGGAGCTAGACAGGAGGGGCGGGGTTTACTGCTGGGAGCTGGAAGAGGTGGAGCTCACAGCCAGAGGATCAGCAGGGAAATCTCTGGGTACAGCTTGGAGGGTTTTTGAGCAAGAGAAGTGGGGGTGCGGGGTCAGAGAAGCTAGGGAAGCAAAAAGTCCAGAGAGTGGCAGAGTAGGAGAGGGTGGCGCAGGCAGATGAGCCAGTGAAGAAGGCAGTAGGCAGGCAGCAGGAACCACAGGGCAGCGACCTGGCCTCCTACTGCCTAGGTGGCAGGCAGCTCGCGAGGAGCGCAGGCCTGTCTCCTGGAACCCTCAGGGGTCTTTTTGTTGTCCAGGTCTTTCCTGTCTGACCTTCTGTGCAGCTGTCTTCCTCAGAGGCCACGATTACTTGCAGTGTCTTTGACTAAGTTGTCCCCTCTGCGCAGAGATCACCCCCATCACAGAACTAAGAACTCTCTAGGTCTGTTTAAATATGGCCTTCTCACCAAAGCCTCTTGCTTCTTCTCCCTTCTTCTCTGCCTCTCCCTGGCTTCAAAGGACAGTAGTTTTGCCTGAGTGGTTAATCTGTCTCTACTCCCACTGTCGCAGGTCTACTCTTTGGGGAAGGACAGCAGCACTGCCTGGCACATAGACCTGACTGAGACATGCCCAGGCTGTCCTTAGGGCCTTTCTCTGTCACTTTTACCTCCATGTGGACATGTAGTCTTTGACTTGGCTCTCCGATTTGTTCACCCTGAGCACTTTAGGGTAACCTATTCCTGGAGGTAACTCTGCAGACCCCCTACACGTGTGACAACTGTCATCGGCTTGTGGACCCTACTCAGTTGTGTGCTCAGGAGATGTGGTCCCCACTAGGCTGTGTGGGTTTGTGCAGCTTGTACGTGACTGTGGAAGGATCTCCATCCCATGTGCTTTTCCCCTGGGTCAACTTCCCCCCTGTTAGGACTGCTCTGACAAATGAAGACTGACAGGAGTGGTCCCAGGGACTTATGAAGCTAGGATGTTGTTATGGTTTCTGTGCAGATGTCCCCCCAAAGCCTCATACTGTCATGGGGCTGCTTCTGGAATTTGTAACTGATTATTGTGGAAATGGGTGCTGCCTCTCCCCTGGGGCAGGTGATTTGCATTTCAGTGTAAGGAAGAAAGAGAAGTTAGCTGCTTGAGCTGCTGCTGCCTCTCTCCCTGTGCCCTTGCTCTTACCATCCGCCATGACGGGTTGTTTTCTGCCATGTGTCTCTGTGCCTTGCAGCCAGCTGAATATGGACTGAAACCTCCACTATCTGTGGGCTAAATGAAGCTTTCCTTCTCTCATTTTGAGTGTCGGGTGTTTGTCCCAGTAACGAGAGGAGTAACTAAGACAGATGTAAAAGAACAACTCCCAGCCACCTTTCTCTTTGGGTATATTTGCCCTGAAAAGCCAGCTGCTGTGCTATGAAGAGCCACAGTCATCCTGCAGCATCCACTGATGTGCCCAGCTGACGGCCAACATCAGCCACCAATCTGTGAGCAAACGACTTCCCAGATAACTTCTGCTCCCATCCCGCTAATCTTCTACCGGAGGCCCAGACATCCTGAAGCAGAGAAAAGCCTATGAATTCCTGACCCTCAGAACCTGTGAGCATAATAAACTGCTCTTTTATGATGTTTGGGTTTGGTTAAACTGCTATGTAACATAGTAACTGGAGTGGAATCTCATTGGTGAGCAGGGGCTCTCTAGACATCTGTGGGCTGATATAAGGCTGACACACAGAAGAGGTCATATGTGTAGATGGCTACCCACCAAACTGCAGTTGGCTACATATTTGTGATTTCCTCTGAACGCATGGTCACTCAAGGACCCTGATGTCCCTCTGTACTCAGGGTGGTCAGTACCTTCTCCCCCAGAGGGCCCTCATTGCCAGGACAGTTTACATACAGCTGAGGGCTCTTCTGGCATCTGAAGCAAACCAGAACAGTTACCTCATGTCCTCCTCTGCAGAGATCCCTGGCCACTGCCCTCCGGAGACTTCACCCCAGGTGCACTCAGCATGGGGAACATTCCCAGTGGTGAGCTAGTGCTGGCTGCCTGCTCCCCTGGTAACCTATACAGTACAACACCAGTTCTTGTTACCAGTTCTGGGTCAGGGAACATCAGCCTGGCATCTACCAGAGCTGGGCTTCCACCAAAGCTCTACCTTCCCCAGTTGGGTCTACTGCCCTGGCTCCAGGTCGCAGTAGGATGTTGGGGCATTACCCACTCCATCTCTTCAGTTCTGGGCCCTCGCTCACCAACTCCAGGTTGTGGGGTAGGAGTAGTGGGGACAAGGAAACCATGAGGAAGGAAGAGAGTGACAGAAAGGATGAAGGGAAGCGGGATGCGAGGAAATGAAGTTAGGAGTGGGATGGGGAAGGGAGGAAGAAAGAGGAAGAGGAACTAGAGCTAAAGAGCAAGGTAGAGATAGGCAGAAAGAGACAGGAAAAAAGGCAGGGCACCCTTGGGCTTGCCTGCTGGTGCCGCAGCGTCATTTCACAGGGTGTGAAAAGAGGTCTCTCGTTTCTTCCGTGGAGGATTGAAATTTTTCCTTGGCAAAGACCAGTGCCCCCAACCCTGGTGACTTTTAAAGTCTCAGATTAAAGGGGACTGCCACAAAAACTACAAGGCAGGAACTTTCCCCTTGCTATTTCCTGGACCTCATCCTTAAAAATTCTGTTTTGTCCCGGGGGGGAAAAAAGGCAGGGAAGAGCAGGCAGCTCCTCCATAGAGCCTGATTTAAATGCCAGGACACAGCTCCTCGCCTCCCCTCTCCTGACGTCTGAATGTATTCCTTTATTATCATTATGGCAGATTTCTGATTGCATTAAAATTCATCCACACGTGCTTTTCTATCCAGCCTCCTCGCTTTGCCAGTGAGCTTTTTTTTTTTTTTTTCTTTTTGCTAATTCCTTCTCCCCTCCCCCAAAGTCTCTCTTTGCTGTGCAGTCCCCAGTTGCAGGTTTTAAGATCTTTCTAAATGAGTGGGGGGCCACCCTCCCCCTTTCCTGTACATTTCAATTTCCCCTGGGGAAGCCATGGCTGGTCTGCCTTTCTGGCAGGCTGCAAGAAAGCAAATAAAGCGAAGACCACACCCACTGTCTGAGGTCGTCTTCATTCACAGAGTCCTACTCAAGTGTTTTTCCCAGGATCCTCAGATATGCTGTTTACATCCTTGTTTCCCTTTGGGTTTTGCTGGGAGTGGTCCTAAGGCTTGTCTCTCAGACCACAGCGCAAAGGATTCTGAGTGCTAAGGGGACCGCCTGGGCACCACCCATGGTTCATACCAGCTTCCTAACTGTGCCACACCTCAGCTTTCTAGGTCTATAAAACGGGGATAGTTAGGCTTTCTCACTTTGTGAGAAGGTTTGCTAGGTTCCAGGAGATACTACAGGTTTGACAATGCCTGGCAAGCAGTAATAACAGGGCAACCTGGCTTCTCTATGCAGGAGGAGGAAGAAATAGGGTGCTGTGCCCTCTCTGTTGGTCCCGCTCTGGTTGTCCAGGAAGCCCAGTCCTGCTGTAAGGGTACCGAGGTCACAGAACAGAGTGGAGCCACAGGATCCACTAGTCAGGGTGGAAAAGGTGCCTGAAATAATGAGCTGTCTCAGACTCAGGCTCTGGCTGAACACCCAACATAGATGGAATGTGTCCCACACTCCCTGCTACCTCCATTCTGGCCACTTTTCCTAGGCACTGCCCCAAGCTCTGTTAGGTGATGGGTGCGGCCATTTATCTGCTATCTTGGATCTGATAACAACCTAGAAAGGGCCTCAGAGGGTGACTCAGTCCCCCCATGAGTGGCCACCCTCTTCGAGCATGGACCTTCACTTCTGAGATAGGCTGAGCAGTCCCTGGCCACTGCCCAGCTGTCTAAGCCTAGTTCCCAGGAGAATGGGGAGGCTCTGGTGGGCTTATTCTCTACAGGAAGCCCTCAGCCATGACCCCACATGGCCAGGGCATAGGGGGCTGCCTCTTTTCCGAAGTCTGGAAAATGGCCAGGTCTCTGAGATCCCAGGGGAGCCAGATGCACTGAGTGGCCAGAGGTGTCTGGCAGTCTCCTCTCCGCACAGTTCAGTGGTTCAGATGGCCCTGTACCACTCATTCCTGCTGTCCTTACATGGACCCCCGGGCAAGGGACAGAACAAAGGGAGCACTGCCATAGTCATTGAGTACTTCCTTGTGTCAGACTCTGCTCCAAGCACCGCTTTGATAGCAGCAAACAGGGGCCAATATCCAGGTGAAGAGATAGGCCTTCCATAATAAACAAGTCCCTAAGCAAGCCAAAGGAGGATGTAACAGAGTGACCCCAAGTACTGGCACGCTCTCAGAGGCACAGCAAGGCCACAGGTGGCAAGGCCGATGGGACCTTTTGATAATGCCAAGGGCCTCACAGCATTTTTGCTCAGCTGTCCCTGACCTCTTAGACTTTTTGGTCCCAGGGCCCTTGCTGCTGTGCTCTGGGCTGTGAGGGAGGGAGTACTTACGTTGATGGTGGCAGGGCCTCTGGATGTGGGAGTGTGGCACCTCTGAAGGATCGGGCAAGGGAAGGCAGGTGCCAGTCCCAGCCCCGCCTGCACCTAGAGCTCGGCTCTGTGCCCATTCACACGTCTTGTCCCGTGAAGGTGTGGGTAGCAGCACCCAGTTCTGTCTCAAGTGAAGTTGTTGACAAACACCTAAGAGAGGGCCTGGGCCAGAGGCACCTGGCATCCCTTCTGGTTGTTCCTCAGCGAGCAGTTACTCTCAGCCTCCACAGCACAAGGATTATCAAAGTGTACCACTACAAACCAGACTCAGCAGCCAGCTCAGTGCACCCAGGGGTGGGCAGTGTGCCCCTGAGAGGGAAATATGTCAAGCTGTGAGTGAGAAGCCTATTCAGTGGAAACCCTGGAAGTCTGGAAAAGCCAGGAATGTGGATCATCTAAGGGAATCTGCAAGGAGGGAGCAAAGCCAGCCTAAGAGAGAAGCCTTGGGAGCTACCATAGAGTGCCATAGAGCAGAGCCACATGGAGCTCACAACTCAGGACAGATTCTCTAGATGTTCTACTTGGAGCTATAGGGTTACATGTTGGCCTTTCTGGATTTTGGACTTGTGTTGGTCCCAATGCTTGATATCCTGCTGCGTGTACTTTTTGGAATGGTAATGTTTATCTTGTGCCTTTGAATGTTAGAGGGGTTTAACTTTTCATTTGTACAGGGGCTCATAGCTAAGAGTTTGCCTTAAATCTTGGAGACTTGGGACTGAGACTTTACAGCAATGCTGAAACTGTTGGGATTTTGGCGACTCTTAAAGATAGACTAAGATGTCTTTTGCACAAAGGGATGTGCATGGGACTTTGGGCGTCCAGGGGTGGAATATTATGGTTTGCATATAGATGTCCCTCCAAAGCCTCATGCAGTCTTGGGGCAGCTTCTGGAGTGTGTGATTGACTGCTGTGTGTGTGGCTGCTGCACCTCCCCTGTGGCAAGTAATTTGCTTTTCAGTGTAAGGAAGGAAGAGAAGTTATCTGCTTGAGCTGCTGCTACTACTCCCTTCATCCTCTGGCTCTTTGCTGCCACCATGAAAGGTTGCCCTCTGCCATGTGCTGCTCTGCCCTGGAGCCAGCTGAATACAGACTGAATCCTCCAATAACTGTAAACTAAATAAACCTTTCCTTCCCTAATTTGAGTGTTGGATATTTCTCCCAATAATGAGAGAAGAGTACTTCAGATGCACAGCAAGTGGTGCCGGGGATTGAACCCCAGTCCCTGCGCTTGCTTAAGATTGTGCTTATTTACTAAGCACATAGGACTGGAGATGAGACTTAGGAGACTTTGGGGCTTTTCTTTCAATGGGTTGGAAGGTTGTTCATGGTCTCAAGATCCTTGCAAAGTCTAAAATCTTTGGGTCATGGGGCTTACCTCTGCCATGAAACTCAGGTTGCAAGAGAACAGATAGGCCTATTTGGTTATCATGTCTAGTGATTCTGGGCCAACAGCCAGAAGGAACTGACTGGGCAGGGGCACGCTCTCTATCCTGAAGGTGCCCTGGAGGAGGCGTCGTGTGCAAGGGTCAGATGCTAGGCTGCAGCAGAAATTGAGCAGAGGCTAAGAGACAGGCTCTTCTCTGGCTCTGTTTGTGCCCTGCTGCCCAGGCCCTCCCTGCAGCAGGGCATGTGACAAGGGTCCCTGGAGAAATGTGATCGATTTCCCTCCCACCAACACATAGATCTCCCATTTCCCGGGGTTCGGAAATCCTTTTCATTCTCCCAGAACCTCGATGTGACTCTGAGCTTTCGTTTCCTGACCTATGAAATGCACTTGGTGACACCTCCTGGGAAGCCATAGGTCTTATGAAAAGACAGCTGGATGCCAGAATCTCTGCCTTTCTGAGAATGAGATAAAGATTCCTGCTCTCATTTGTCTCAGGATGTCAGGGCAAAATGGGGATGGCTGGAGCGATTTGCATTTTCAAAGGAGAGCTCAGAAAACAGAAGCATCCTGTACCCGTGGTGGAACATCAGGATTAGGAGGCCCCTCCCCCACCTCTGGTATTTGCAGGCTTTGCCTTAGCCACTGCCCCCCCCCCCCCCGCCTAACGGAGCATCTTGCTTGCTAGCCACGCAGGGCCAGGGGCCCTTGAGGGGAAAGGAGGACGGTGACAGCAGTGCCACTTGACTTGCCAAATGCCAGCATCCTAGTGCTGGTGCCCAAATTCCAGTTTAATTTTCGAAATTTGCTTCGCTCATTACTGTCGGCACTAAACAATATTTTCTGCTTAAGGATAGCTGGCTGCTAGTACACTGTGGACGAGTGTTCAGATGGCTAATGCCTTTTATTACTGCAATAGACTTTACTATTCTTTTCCCTCCAGCTGCCAAGGGAGGGGTGGAAATGGGCACTGAGCTGGGAAGACCCGAGGGGCCAGGGCCCCTGAGAATAGATGGCTTTGAGGTCTGGTGAGGGCTCCTGGGAGGTGTGGAGACTCAGGCAGCAGTTCAGGAAGCGGGAGAAGCCCATGACATTCCTGATGAATTTGTCAGTGTTGCTGGGGCTTTTCCCTTGCCCTACAGGCTTTGGTTCTAGGGGAGGCTGGACAAGCAAGCCCTCAGAAATGTGCACACCCCAAGACCCTGTCCTCAGCTGCTGAGCAGAGGCTGGACCCCTACAGACTAGGCAGGGCCCTTGGAAGTTTCCCGGGCTGTGGGCTGCTTGCAGGGTGTCTCATGGATCCTAAGACCAGCTAGGGCCCCAGACCCAAGGCCAGAGGCAAAAGGCACTCTTCTTTTCTTTCATTTCACCTATGCATCAAAGAGGCCCTTTCCTGGGAGGAGGGTGGGGTACACTGAGCAGGAGAAGTTATTCAAATCCAGACAGGAACCAGGGTATTTGACAAAACCTGGCTCGGCCACTGCTTGGCTGCGCCGTCTTACACAAGGCACATCCCCTCCCAGGGCGGAATCCTGGGAGAGGAAGTGAGTTAAATTGCGGAGGCTTTTGGAGCAGTGACTGCACAGGTATGAGCTCAACAATTGCCTGCTGTTGTCACCGTGATGGGCATTACTACTGCTCATCCTTAGGGAAGCCAGCCAATGGCACAGCCCCGCGCTCTCCCCAGGGGTATAGAGAGTACTGATGGGAGCACGCAGCTGAGCAAGGCCTGCGGGCCCACGCCTGTCCCAGAAGCCAGCTTCCTTTTGCAAGCACGCTGCCCATCTGGCAGCATTCTAGAGACTCCTGAGATGCTTCCCAGCCTCTTCCAGGAGACTAACCTGGCCCGAGCGGGAACAAGACACACACCCCCACACACACCGCCCCAGGGCCTCTGAGCTTCCCGGAAGTGCTCTCTGTGGTTCTCCTCTCCATCCAGATCAGCCAAGCACTCATGGTTTCAAAGCAGAGACTGAACCGACTCATTTGAATCCACCTCTGTGCAGTTTTCAAGATTGCCTTGATCACCACACCCCAAAATCCAGAGGCAACCCCCTTGCCAGCACCTTTAGAGCCACCTCACTGCCTCAGATGGGCAGGAGACAGCCTCAGGCTTGCCTTTTTGGAAGGAGGCAGTGGGCAGGGTAAGAGTCCACACTTCCTGCCCAGAAGTCTAAGAACCCATCGGGGTTGCTGTGCTCCCATAGGTCCTTTCTACACCTCTGCACAGAGAGCAGGGCTGTCCCGCTGTTAGGACAATTCTGCCAGTTTCCAGGACTGATGTCTATTCTAGGGTCACAGGCCTGGATTTGCACTACCCTACAGCTGTGTGACTAGGTGGGTTGCCCTATTAACAGCCAGTCCCTGCACTAGAGACATGGGGCACTGTCCAGGCCTCCACGGGGCTCTCTGCATGAAGTGGGAGCTCTCTGACTTTCGCCTGCCATGCTTTGCCTGAGCCTGAGCCCAAACCAGCAGCTGGGCTGGAGCTGCCTCCTGAGGATGAAAGCCTTCCTGCCTGGGAAGAGGCTGAAAGAGACATCAAACCAGATCAAAGGCCGCTGGAGTAGGGATGTGGGGTGGGGTGCAACGGAATGCAAATGAAGACCCTCTCCGCCCCTGGCCTCCTGGGTGAGGCAGTGCCAGGCCTTGATCTGTGCTATTCCCTCTGGGACTGGTGCCCTTTGATGTTGGGGGGAGGAGGCAGGAGCTGGAAAATCTGCAAGCATGCGGTCCCCCTCCCTTCCACTCCTTTTGCCAGCTCTGCCCTCCGCATGCTTAGGATCTGCATCCTTCTTCCCCTCCCCCTTGGGTGGAGCCACCAATGTGACAGTGGCTTTTTCATAGTCTCCTGTGCAGATGTCACTCGACCCCTGCTATCTGCTGTCTCCACGGCAGCCAAGGGGGTCAACCAGAACCTGAGACACAGTCTGTCTCTCCCCTGCCAAGACCCACAGTGGCTCCATCTCTCCTGAAAAACCAGCCTCAGTCTGTCCATGGCCTGTGCTGGGCTGTGCAGGCACTCACACCCCACTGCCCCTCAGCCTTCCTGATGCCCACATCCATTCCACCCATTGCCAAATCCCCAGGGCTTTCAGGGCCTGGTGTGTAGTAGACGCTCAGTAAATATTTATTGATGTGAATAAATGTACTGCAGCACAGGCTCGAACCTCTGGGAGCCCTAAGGAATGAAAAATGCTGTGGCTGGAGATGAGTGGGCGTTAGCCGTGGGGGATGCTGCGACCTGCAAGCTGTGGTGGCTCTGGGAGTATAGGAGGCCAAGGAGGCTTGAGCTGGGTCCCCAGGGACACACAGGCAGGGTTTGCTAGGTAGCAGCGGCAGGCAAGTATCGTGGCCAGAGTGTAAGAGCAGAAGGTGTGGAAGGGGATATGCAGAGTGCGAGAGCGACAAGGACACACACACACACACACACACACACACACACACACACACACACACACACAACCCTGTCTGTATTCTACTACCTGCTGGGACCTAAGCACCTTCCTCAAGGCTGAAGATGTGGAACCGCACTTCTGGCCAGAGGACGCCTGGCCTGGGCCTCAGGCTCTGGCTCCATTCTCACCCACACCATCCTCCCTGCCCACCACATATTCCATGGCTCAGTCCAGCTCCCTAATCCACTGCACTCCCAAGGCTTCTCTGACTCGCAGGACTCTGCCCTCGCCCTCTCTCAATGTCACCCAGTCTGTACATGAAAACAGCCTGCGGCATCTACCTGCAACATAACAGAGCCTGTATTGCTCCAGCCCACCCCTGCTCAGACTCACTGATACCCATCCCTCCCTGGGGACACTGTGGTACCCTTCTGAGGCTGCTGCTCTGACCCCCTTACTCTGGGAGGTAGCTACAACAGCTGCAGTAATAAGAACGGGGATGGCTCGCATTTATCCAGCAGTTACTGGGATCCGGGCACCAAGGCAACTCATCTAATAAAACAGTGGGTATTTTGTGATTTCCTCCATACATGTGAGGAAACCAAGCCATAGAGAAGTTAAGTATCTTTCCAAGAATTCACAGTCCTTCTCTGGCAAAGCCAAAGCTTATACTCAGGCAGGGTGAATGAAGCTGAGTGCCCAGGTCCCTCTTATTCCTGAGCAAAAATGGTGCCACCCAAAGTTCTCACTTTCTGCCCTCTCCACTCCTCCATTTCTGTGCAGAAAACTGGCAGAAGGGCCAGTCACCACATTGCTTCTCGAGAGCCTAGCTTTGGCTCAGAGCCTGGGACAGGGGACGAGTGGGGCACCTGTAGGCTGCCACTCAGCCCCAGAAAGCCCCCCTCATGGCTGTTCCTGATTGCCAGATGACCGCTGTTGGCCTTAAAGTCTATCCACACCCTGCCCACCCTCTGTGCTAAGCTGGCTGTCTTGACGCATCTTGGGTGCCCAAGAGGTATGTCTCTCTTCTCTGGACTCCAGAAACCTTCTCTGCCCCTGTCTGGGTGAGAAGTCTAGCCAGCTGGCACCATGCACAAACATTCAGTCCCCCTGCTACACCCCAAATCCTTTCCTGCTCAGGGCAGAGGTGTGGCCACCTGCCCTCAGCGATCTGGGGGAGTCAGAACTGGAACTTGGGCTCTGTTACCACCACCTGAGGGGTGAGGACAAACGGTTCCTTTACCCTCGCACTCGTGTTCTGAGAGGGGACGCACGGGCATGAAATCCTTAGCTGGGCAGGAGCTGAGCCCTGGGCTTTGGGGCAGGTGAGGGGCCTGGAGGCCATACCTGCCCCCTGCTTCCTTTCTCTTTGTCCCTCAGCCCCTCTAGCTGTGTGCCTGTGTCAGGCCTCCCGGTAGCAGCCTGGGGTACCACAGTGGCTCTCCGTAGAAGTCACCTTTTGCTGGGGCGGTTGTGTGCAGCCATCTCTCCAGGTAGCTGATTATACATTTGATCTGCCGCATTATCCTTACCAGGCGCACGCACACGACAGACGGCCTGGAGTTCTGTGGGGACTTCTCGGCAGCTGAACCCCGTTGTCTAATGGGGTTTCCACTGGTGTCTGGCGCATTTCACCCATCACAGGATAATTTATAGCATATTGGGGCCTTTTTTTCTTTTATATCATGCGGGAGCATAAATTATGGCCAATTTGTCCTCAGCGCTCAAGGAGACAGACAAAGCAGGGCTTCATTCCAGCTAGGGGCGGAGTTGTAGAGAGGGCTGGGAAGGGGCAGGGTGGCCCACTGGGGAGGGGAGAGCAAGAGGAGAGGCCAAGGGCTAGTGCCCCCAACCTCTCATGGACAGGGCAAAGACTTAAGGTGTCCCCGAATGCTGGAGAAGAAATAAAAGACCCACTTGGAGAACTTTGTCTCTTTTACTGTGGAGCAGAGCTAGTTCAGTGAGTGCCCAGTGGCATGGTGACAGGGCTTAAGGCAGTTTCTGCTGCCTGCAGTTGATGCGGCCACAGGCCAGCCTCTATTCTGGCTACAGGCTGACCCTCAGTGTGTCTCTGGGTCTAAGACCAGCTCCCCACGGTCTCCCAGAGAGGGTGGGCATGCGTGGTCTCAGGTATCCCTACAGGGGTACAATACAGTATCCAGGGAGTGGGCAAACCACCTGCCCCTCTGACCTCCTGCCCATTTTTAACATGGAGGGTGGGACCTTGCATCCTGTGAGCCCCAGAGGTGCAGCCTGGTGTCTGACTTTCTGAAAAGGTAGTGTTTCACTGTTCATATAGCACTGGTCTAACCTGGGGGGAGTCACACGAGTCAATGGCCTGAAAGCTGTGGCTCTGAAGCCCACCTCACTGCCCTGGACACTGTGCTGAGGACCTTTGGAGTTCGTGGGGTTGGTCTTCAGAGGCTGCCTGGCTCCTCCCCCAAGTGATCTGCTGTATATGTTGGGGGGGCAGTGGCTTCCTGAACACTGGCCAAGCCCCACTGGCCTCCAGGCCAGGCCAAGTGTGCAGTCCAGGGAAGCGTGTCCTAGGTGTGTCTCTGGGTCTGCGCAGGGGCTGAGATCGCGCCGTTTCCATCAGGGCAGCCCTGAAGAGGTCACGTCAGATGTCTACAGTCTTGGAGCATGGAGCTGTCAGTGCTGGGACTGCTGGGATCTTTAAAATGCCGGCACCAGGTTCCTGTCCAGGGCTGGCCTCTGAGATGCGGGTGTGGTTGATTTGTCTGAAGTCCCGGCATTGGGATTCTTGGATTTGGGTTTTGAGAACTATTCAGAGGATGCCAAAGGCAGCCAGGCCTGGAGGAAGTCTGTGATCAGCCTGCCCCAGGCAGTGCCCTTCCTTGGGCACCCACCCCATCCCTGGGCCTCCATTGGCCAATAAGTGGCAAGCCCTGCAGTTTGCAGGATCCAGGCTTCTTCTGATGCCAGGGGTCAGCATCACCACAGTCCAGGCCCAGATGCCCGAGCCTGGGCATTCCTTCCATTACTTGCTGCTGGAATCACCCTGAAAGACTTTATACTAATTTGGGGAGGCAGAGTGATAAGGAGTTCTAGGTCAGCAACCCCCCAGTGTTGCAATTCTTTATTCTTTTTTGTGCTACTTTCCCCTCCACTCATCAGGCCAACCAATGTGAAAAGAAAGTCTTGGACTCCTCTCTCATCAGCTCTCTGCGTTTTTTTTTTTTTTTTTTTTTTTCTCCCCTACTTTGATCAGAGACCCTATCCCCCTGGAAGCCACTCCCCCCACCATGGAACTGAGAGGCCCCTTGCTTAAGTACACAGTGGTTTAACACATGACTGATAATGGACTGCAGATAGACACAGAGATGGATGGACGGCAGACATGATTAATAAAGGTTAGATATCTAGATTAAATGTTAGATGATAGATACGCAGATGAGAGAAAAATGATTGCAGAAAGCAGATAGATTTATGATGGATGGCACATAAATAGTGATAGGCAAATGTGGATGAATGGCTGGCCAAGATGTTCCTGAGGACTTCAGATAATGGGGTCTAAATGCAAAAGGTCAGAAAACTAATCACGGCCACGTGCACCCGCTGGGATGCTGACTCTCAGAAGGAGACTTCTGCTCGACACCTACCACAAGCCAGCTTCTTTTTCAGCTCTGGCTCTGAACTGTCCCGTTTTCTGGTGAGTTTGTCCTTACCACAGGTTGCAGCTAGGCTGGCTCACTGCGGACAGCTAAAGGTTCTCTTGATTCTTCTGAGCCTATGGTCGGGCCAGGACTACTTCCTGAACCCTGACTGTCCCCAAGGCGGACCTCCCTGGCTGTGAGGAGGACAGCCTCAGCCTACATGCTTGTTCCTCAAAGGCCAAGGCCGTGGCCCCCAGCCTCACAGAGCAGGCGGCTCTTGGAGTGTGGTGTGCCTGACTCAGCCCCTGCAGTTGGACGGCAGGTGTCGGCCCATATGGTGTGCTCAGAGATCCATCCATTCATTTGCTCAGTCAAGGACCATGTCCTCCGAGAGGACAAGGAGAGATAATTTGTCTTGAGCTCTCACCACAGACCAAGCGCTACCCAAAACATTTTAAGTAAGTACCACTGTCACCCCCCATTTTAGAGATGAGAAACTGAGTCAGAGGGAGACTGGCAACTTTTTAGAAGTCTCCAGCTGATCAACAACAAAGCCAGAATTTTCACTCCTCCAGTGGTCCGGCCTGAGCTCTCACTCACAAGGTAGAAGGCAGGGCCCCTCTCTTATTCACCACGCTAGGAGACCATGAGTATTTGCTGAGCTCAGGAGAGTAGGAACCCCTGGGGACAGCGTGATTAGATCTAATGACTCATGGGAGTCAGCATCCTCCAGGGTGCAAACTGCTCTGAAGTGTGGCAGCACCCTCTCTGCCACTGTGTGGCTGGCATTGCTAATGACAGAAAACCCTGCTTTTGTCCTTTAAGGGGTCTCCTGAAGCCTTTCAGTTAGCACGATGTTCAGTTTACAGAGTGACAGAAAGAGATCTCCCACGTCGCAGAAACCTGCATGGCGGCTATGGGCTGCCCCGGATCCTCCATCGCTCACCAGCCAGTCACACAATCGGTTGACAAACTATGTGGGAAGTGCTGAGCTAGGAGATTAAAGAAAAAAGATTTGGCCATTGTGGATAAGTTCTTCAAAATTCAGGCCGAATGACCTAGCCATGAACGGGGAGAGCTTGAGGGGGTGCTAGGGTGAGAGGACCCGGGGGCTGATGGTGGGGGTGCCATGCCCACTGCTGCGTACCACTGGCTGGGATGCAGCATGGTTCTAGCTGAGGCCCGGCCCTGAGCACAGGTGCCCTGCTCCCCATCTCTGTATGCAGCTCAAGCTGTTGGCAAGGCCCTGCTGTGCTGGGTTTTGAGGGAGGTGACTTGGGGTGACAAGCACTCTGGGGAGACTCTGCAGAAAGCAAATGATCTGGAGGGGAATGAAGAGAGTGGAGCCCCTCTTTTCCCTCCCCCAGCTGGCCCTCCTGCTCTGCTGTAGCCAGGCTTTTCCACCAGGAATGACAAGCTGTCCTTTTGCGTATCTTGGCAGTCAGGCTGTGGGCAGCCAGGAGTTCATAACATACCACCCCCTTCTTACTATTGTGCTTCTCTAGAGCATGAACACATCCCCACTTGACAGATTGTCTGACTGAGGCTCAGAGAGGTTAAGAAAGAGGCAGAAGCTCAGACTTGAGGTAAATCCAGTGGGTACGACTGGAACTGGGCATTTCTACCAGCTGTGCCACAGCGTCTCTATCCCAGGCATTCCTTCCTCCCGTGTACCTGCAGCCCCCTCTTTGGGACTCCACGTCTCTGCCCTCAGCATTGCCCTCTGCAGGTGAACCTTTGAAATGCAGTGGCTCAGGTTCCCTTAACTGGCCTGATTTTGTCAGAAAATATCCTTTATGATCAAAAGGACTGGGAAGCTTTCAGTCCTATCATTCCTGAGCAAGAAGAGGCAGAGAGGGTCAACCTGAAGGGGCAGGGCTGGAAAGCAATAGTGATCAGTGGAGGCCAGGAGCTAAGGAGGAGGAACCAGTTGCCTGGGAGATAGTGCACAGCCTGATGCAGGGGGCAAAGAGGGCAAGCTGGCTGGAGGGGAGGGCCTGGGGTAAGGACAGGATGCCAAGAGCGGTCAGGGGTATACATGTGAACGGCAGGTAAGGGGCTACCCAATCCACTTATGGGGTTAGAGTGAGGAAGAGGAGGCTGAAGAGGCTAATGGAAAAAGGAACTGGGGGAAAAGAAGAGCCTGTGTCTGCCCTTGGGGAGCCAGGGTTCCTCGCCTCCTCTCTACCCCCAGCAGACAGCTCCATGGTCTGGGGCAGTGGTGTCAACCTGAAGCTGTTCTCGGGCATCTCCAGCTTTGTCAGCTGACTGCATCAGAAATGCTCCATAAGCAGGCATATGTGACTATTTTTCAAATGCATAGAGATGCTGAAGTGATTTAAAAACTACAAATACATTTGAAAGCACTACCGAATTCAAGGTAGCTTTTCGTCATTTTGCACTGTCTCAAACAATGGGTACTCAAAGTATAACATCTGTCAAGGGGGGTGCTGATGCATTTTTGATGTTAAATATGGCTCCTTAACCTTGAGAAGTCTGGGAATGCTGATCTAAGGATCTGGGGAGGAGAAACACTGCGGCCAGTCAATCCCAGGCCAGCCTAACTCACCACAAAAACACAGCATTGCCCAGGGCTGTGCTACCCAGGGCAGGGCTGTGGGGTGCAGAGACCAGCCCAGATACTCAGCTAATAGCAGGCCCTTAGTCCTGGTCTCCACTCTGTGACCGGGGCTGCTTCTGCTGTTCTCTGACCGGGGCTGCTTCTGCTGTTCTCTGAACTCGAGACTTTGATGTGGCCGAAACGATTACTCAGACAGCATCCCACAACTGTTAACGACTGTGAGTCAGCGTCTCTGCTGGCATGGGGATGGGAGCTTCGTGTCTTTTGACGACAAAGAGGACCTGGATCTGTGCCTGCCACAGAGTGCAAGCTCCATAAGCATGGTTAGAATGAAGAGACACAGCAGTGTACATACTGGAAAGTAGAGTAGTCTCAGCAAGCTCTAGATGGGAAAGAGATCCTGGACCCACACCTACAGCACGCTCTGCCCCACACCCTGGAGTTACCAGGACCCATCTTCAGTGAAGAAGAAATAGCAGTTCTGGCTTAGCAGTTAGACACTTGGATTTGATTTCCCCTTGACTGGGACCAGCTCTGCAATTGGGGCAAGGGGCTCAGACTGATCTCAGTGCCTGCCTTGGATAGAGATGGTCTAGCTGCAGCCATAAACTGGTCTAATGACCTGGATCCCTTTGACCAGAAGCTGCCCACAGGGTGGCTATCTGTTCTCACAGAGCTCCTCCATCCTGCCACACTGGGGACACCTTTCCTTGTCTTTAGGGACCACAAGTGTCCTCTAGACACCCAAGGGGGTCAGTTCTATTCAGACTGCACCCCCAGTCACATGAGCATTCTTCTTAGCCTCGCCTAACATAAGCTGGTCCCTTGCCCTAGTACGGCAAGTCTACAGTTCTCTGCTGTGATCTGAATGCTTGTGTCCTCCCCAAATTCACACATTGGAGTCCTACCCCCAAGTGATGACACGAGAGACCTTTGGCAGGCCATTAGGTCATAAGAGCAGAGCCCTTTGAATAGTATCCTTATAAAAGAGGCTTGAGGGAGCTTGTCCTGCTCTTTTCTATCCAATGAGGTTGTCAAACACCAAATCCACTGTCACATTGATCTTGGTCTGCCCAGGCTCCTACGTGAGAGATTAATGCAGTTTATGGTATTTTGTTACGTGTTTGAAAGAGAATAAAACACTTCTGCAGAACCTTCTTGGTTCCACGGCAGATTCTAAGTCAATGAAGCTTTCCTTCCAGGACAGATGCATTTTAACAAAGGTTTACAAAACTTTTCTCGAAAAAGGATGGAGGTTTACAGGGATGTATCAACCCCAAGGGATGGTGCTGATGGAGGAAATGATGTGTAGTGACCTGAAGGAATACTTCCTGAGAGCTGCAGTCCACCTCTAGGAAGTAACCACCCCATTCCTGCCTTAGGCTGGGCTGTGTGAGGAAACCTCTGGCTTCCAAAGGGAACATCTTCCTGCCTAGCTTTCCTCCCTGCCACCGGAAGTAACCTACACAGGCCAAGTACTTAGCACAGCCCTTGGAATGGAGAAAAGTTGTTGAGGTTATTAGTGTTGCCTAATGATATTTGCATAGATTAACAGACTTTAATGCAATCACGAATGCCACAATCCCAAGAAAATAATGAAGAAATCCATTACAAAGTCATAAGGTAACTAAGTCAATACAGTAATAACTTGATCCTGCATTAGCAATAATTTTATCTCCTACTGCAAGGTGGTTTTACAGTGCACACCGTTTCTGAACACTTCTAGAAATTTCACCTTTGTTTGAGATAATTAATTAAGAAAATAAAAAAATGGTGCTGGTATTTTATATAGTAAATTAGTCATTAGTCTAAACTGGCAGGCTGTAATAAAACTTATTAAGATGGATATGCTGGGATTTCTAACTTCTCTTCAAGTGGCATGTAACTTGTTCACTGGCAAAGTTCAGGAGCTGCATGCTGCAGTAGCTTATGTGGACCAGTATAGCCACACAAAGTGTGGTTAGGGTGAGGGACAGGCTGGTTATCCAGCCACAAGTTTTCTGGCTTCATGGGAACCCTGGAGCTTTCTGGAGTCTCTGAAGGCCATATATAATAATTCTCTCACTCAGGTGGCTCAAAGTAACAGAAAGCTATTATTTTCTGTGGTTCTGGAGGCTGGAAGTCCAAAATCCAGGAATCTTCAGGGTTGTGTTTTCTCTCAGACTCTAGGGAAGGATCTCTCCCTCATTTCTGGTGTTTTCCAGCAGTTGTTGGCCTTTGTCAGCTTGTACCAGTATTATGTCGATCTGTTTCCATTGTTATGGAATACTTTCCCTATACATTTCATGTCTGCATTCAATTTTCCTTCCTCTTCTAAGGACAACAGTCATATTGGAGTTAGGGCCTATCCTCCTAATCCTGTATGACCTCATCTGAACTTGGTTCCATCTTGAAAGACCCTATTTTCATTTTATTTATTTTTTTCTTGTTTCAGAACTTTTGTTTGTTTATTTATTTATTTTTATCCTGCTCAGCCTGCCCTGAGGGCAGGGCTGGAGCAGCATGTGGTGCCTAGGGATCGAACCGAAGACCCTATTTTCAAACAAGATCATGAAATGTTATGGACACCAGCCATGTTACTATAGGCACTAAGGACTACATGTTTACTGCTTTTACTCCTCCAAAAGGAAGGAATAGATGGAGGCACTTGACTGCCAGATGGGCTGTATGGCAGGGGCTGACGTTTGAAATACATGATTTCCCAAGAAGGATCTGACGGACTAGAGAGGCTTGTGGACCTTGGCAAGGGTTGGAACCCTTTTGGATCTCAGAGGAGTTCATAGCTTCTAACAGATTTCCACAAAGGTCTGGAACCCCAAAATGTGATTATTCGGCTTCTGCATGAAGCACGTGTGAGTCCAGGAAGGAGGGTTCACATAGACTGACTGATCGGGACCTCCTTCATACACGGTTTTATGATTTTTCCAACAATCTTTTAACAACCTCCACTGCAGCAGGAATATAGGTTATAAGGAGCTAGAAGGGAAGCGGTTGAATCTGCCCCTCTGCCCTGCAGTGGGGAGTGCAGGCCAGACCAGGCCAGTTATCCCCCGGGTTTTGCATCTCAAATGAGAACTTTGTTGAGGAGAACTTTAGATTTTGATTCTGTTATCCAGCATGTCATCCTCCAGACCAGCTATGAGTCCTCAGAAAATTTAATATTAGCTTCTTTCTCCATTCCATAAAGTCTTTGATAAAACTATCGTACAAGAGGGCATGAAGCACTAAAGCCATGATCATTGATGTCACTGGAGACCTCCCTCCCTGCACATCCTGCCCCGAGTTACTGGACAACTCTGTTATCTGTCCCTGCCAGGGGTTATGATATCAGGTTAGATCCTGCCCTCTGTGTGTACATGGACACCCACTTATCAAAACGGACACCCACTTCTGATCCAGCTCATGCTGGGTGAATCAGAGTGGCTCATATTCCCCCCAAACGCTCTCAAGCCACTTGTATGATTAATTTATTCTAGAACTTGCCAAAGGTTGTCTTCAGGATTTCAAAGCTGCCAAATACTGGACTTTAACCCCTTTACCTTTTAAAATTTGTTGACTTTGTCTATTTCTGGGCTCCTTGATGCCACAATGTGACCCCTAGCATTTTGAGGATTTCATTTGTCTTCCAGGCACTGTGACTCATAGCTTGCTAATTTATAGGGCTACAAGTGACCTTCTTGCCTTGTGTGGATGCTAATTCTCTTTTTACAATTTTATCTACATTTCCCATTCTTTAAGACCAATGCTGATGAAGATGAAAATAAGTGCACAAATAAAATGCTTCTGCTTTCACTTGGGTATCACTTGCGAATTTGCTTTCCCAGCAGATATAATTGATGGGTCTCAGGTAGGAAGACATTCAATACACACTCCAAGGGCAACCCTCAGGCCTGTCGGTGACATCCTTCTAGGACATGAGGTGAAGAACAACTCTCTTTCTGCCTCTGTGACTCTGATTTAAAAGAAGGGAAGAGGCATTTGCCTATGATGCATGCACCCTCCTCCTGAAAACACTTCTCCTGGGGTCTCTCCTGGATGGTCTCTTGGTCCATCCCAGATCTCTGCCCAGATTTTTAGAATATTCCAGTGTTCAACGTATCCATAGGCAGAAATGATACTACAGCTATTATTTCATGAAAGAGGAAACTGACAGCCATGAGAAGCTCACCCACAGTCCCAGTTAGTAGTGGGGGAATATGACCTACTCACACCTCCACTGGAAATCCTGGGCTGGGCCCAGGAAGTCCTTCACACACAGCACCATACAAGGATGTATGGTTGTCACCCTTTTCTCAAGGTTGTCCCCTGCTAGAGCTGGACTATAGAAGAGGAGCCTGGGCTTGAGGTCTGAGCCTGGCTTCTGTCCTGATTTGTCACCAAAGAGCTGTGAGCTATACTGCCCAGTGATGTCACTTCCCTGGGACTTTGACATTTCTGCAAATGAGGAGTGTGAGATTGCTGTGTTCTGCTCACTTCAGGCAAGAGCTCTGAGGCTCCATCAGCCGTCTCCCTCCCCATGGCCTTTCCATCTCCTCCTCCTTTAGAGGACCCCTCAGTTAGCTACTCGGGCACCCATGGACACATCTACATCTTGGCTTTGCAGTCAGCTATCTGTTTTACTTGTCTCTAATGTGTTGAATGACCACATAATGGATTGTCCAAACTGTAACCTTTGTTGGATTGAAAGAGGACATTATTAGTAATTAGTCCAGAACAATGGTCAACTCAGACCTTTCATGGTGCAATGGAACTTCTGGGCACCCTAGTTTAGTACTGCCATTCTCCTCTCCCTGACAGTCACCCTCTTTCCACTAGAAAGCCTGTTTAAAGGCATATCCTGCTGCCTATGTGGACACCCCACCCTGGACACAGGAGTCATCTTGCATTTTCCTGCTTCCTAAGAGAGACTGTTGGACTGTCCAAAGGGGAAGGTTGGGGGACTTGGGGCTCGCTAAGTCAGTAGTGAGCCAGAGAGGACTACATCACAGATAACATGTCCTCTCTAGGCTTCTGCTACCCAGGTTCCAATCTGGGCAGTAAGAAACAGAATAGACTAACACCAGATTCTGCAAGCAGCTCAGACCTCCAAGCAGAAGGCAATTAGGAAGGCATGTCTTGTGTGGGGGTGTGCTGTAAAAGGGGAGCAGGGAAAATCAAAGGCCAGGCAGGCAAGAGGGGGTGGGAGGCCAGGGCAGAGGCAGCTGGAAGAAACAGGGTAATTAGAGGAGCTCTTTCCCCACCCTGTCCTGCTCGTTCACCCATCATGTTCACACACAGATCATCTGTGAGGTGTAGCACCTGGCTGGGACTGGGAACCCCTACCCTCCATCTGTCAGGGGCTTGAAGGCCACCAGCAGAACTCTACCTCTTTGTGGTAAGCACTGTTGTTTCCCACAATCTCTTTTGCAATGCATAAATCACTTTGTCCCAGAATCAACCTCTCACACTTCCACCTGCATTCTGTACCACAGTACTTCCTCCTGCTGCCAGCTGCCTGAGCACCTGACAAGGAGAGAGATGGGTCTCCCCATGGAGGGGGCTCCTCCCAGGCAGCTGACTCCTGCTTCTGCCTGGAACATGCCATCCTTCTTTTGTCTCTCTTTATGAAGATAAGAATTGACGACAGTGACATGCATGAATCTTGAGTACATAATTCAATAAGTTTTGACAAATGTGGACAGACACACCCCTAGGAAGATACAGAATGTTTCTTTCTTCCCAGAACGGTCCCCAGTGACCCTTTGTAGGCAGGGTCCCAACCTCCTCCATGACACCCAATCTCTGTACTTTTCTCTTCACCGCTGTTTCATTTGGCCTCTTCTAAAATTTCCTTTGTTAATCTGCTGGTCTGTGGCTGACTCCTTTCACTTGGCACGGCATCTGGAAGACTCAGCCATATTTCCTGGATCATCCAAGGAACCAGATGTCAGGCCCTGGGCCTCCTGTCTCCTGCCTGGATGGCGCTGAGTGGAGCCTGCTGGTTGTCTGGGAAGCAGAAGCTCCCATGGCCAGAGGTACTGCTCTGCTGTAACAGAACATGGCTCTGCTGTTGACTGTTCCCTCTGGAGCACCTGTGCCAGGCCTTAGCTCCACACATGGCCTGGGTGTCTGCAAAAGCTAGAATGGGAAGCCCAGGAGGAGGGGCTCTGCACCAATGGCCATGGGGTCCAGGGGAGCCACGGCTGAGCCTGGAGGTGCAGGAGCACCCAGAGAGCATGTGGAGTGGCTCGAGCCTCTGCAAACATGTGCCTTTCCAGGAAGGACAACTGCGTTTTTATTTTCACCTCATCACTACCACCCTGTCCTAACTACAGCCATCTCTCCTGTATTACCTCAGTGACCTCCTAGGTGCCCCTCTGCAGTCTGTGTCCACGCAGTAGCCCAAGCTGGACAGTGCAGCCACTGTGCTGCCCAAGCCCTCCAGTGGCTCTCTGCCTCACTCTGAACAGGATCTAGTCTTTGCAATGGTCCACAGGGCTCTGCAGGATTGGCGCTGTCTCCTGCACAGAGCCCCGCCGTCTCGCTGCCTCTCCTGATCTCAACTTCGGCTGGCAGGCTGTCTTCATCGCTCACTGGTGGGCCGTTGCTTACTGCCTGCCCCCTCAACTGTAAGTCCTAGGAGAGCAGGGGTCCCCCAGCACTTGGCACAGGGCCTGGAAGATGGCTGTACTCACTAGCCTTTCTGGAACAATCAAATGGATGAAAGAAGTTTGCTTGGCTTCCCAAAGGGATCTGCGACCCAGGAAGATTAAGAACAGCATGCAAGCTGTGCCTGGTCAGGAGGGCCCTGGGGTTTCCCTCCTGGCCCTCGTGCTGTCACCTTGGATTTGGGGTGGGTGGCTGGAAATCCAGGACAGAGGGACTGGAACCATGGTCTTAACCACAGCAGACCACAGGGAGTGCGCTGAGTGGGGCCTGGACAGTGAGCTGGGCCTGCTGCCCTCAAATGCAAAATATCGGCATCTCTCAAAGACATTTGTTGAGAAGAGTTCCTTGATGTCTCTCGTCATGGAGGCGCATACCTTGGAAGTGATGGGTAGGGATGGGAGCGGCCAGGGCCCGAGTCACGTGGGGCAAGGGTGCTCATGGGAAAGCATCTCAGAGGAACCAGGCAGGGAACTGGGAAAGAAAGAGAGCGCGGGTGCGTGGCCCCCTAGAGCTCTCCCATGAAGATGTCAGGGCTCACAGGGCCCAGGAGGCTGGAGCCTGAGGCTTAACATAAAGGCAGGGGGCCCAGCAGGAGATGTAGGGGAGGGAAGGATGTTCAGAGGCCCAGAAAGCCTTGGTTGTGAAGGCAGGCGGGCGACGGTCTCCCTCGGTGTGAGCCCGCGCCACTGCCTCACTCCTCCCTGTGTGTCACTGTTTGCCGTTAAGTATTTACAGATATGTTTCCATGGCAACCAAGGCCTCAAAGTTACTCTCACAATTCTGTTTTCTCAAATGTGTTTCTCTACTTGATTGCACAGAGTTTTCTGGCAGCTGGCCAGGCCAAGTGAGTCACATTCCCAGCCCCGTGTGCCTGCGCCTTCTCCCTACCCGCTCCGCAGGCCGGCGGCAGCCTGACACACACATTACGCGGTCTGTCCTCTCCAGCTCCCGGGGCGGGTGGGTGGTGGCAGAACCTGGAGCTTGCACTCCACACTCTCCTCTGCCCGGCTCCTCCCACCTGCTGCTTTCCCATGAGACCCCACCAGGCCATCTTCCCCAGCCGCCCTGCCACAAAGCTCTGTGAGTTCCTGGAAGGGGGGGCCTTCTCCTCTCTGCAGACTGTTGTCATCTGGCCCATGGCCCGGGGCACAACCACACTGCTGAAGATGTCCCCTGACTGTATGGCATTGGATTCCACAAGCCAGCACTTTCTCGTAGCGCCACTCCTGTGTGTCCTTTCCTCGCATTCAACCATTCATTCTTGAACCTCTGCTGTGGGCCAGGTGCAGAGACACAGAGGAACAGAGAATCCCTCCAGGTAGGGGCTCATCTTCAAGGGCAGAGAGGTGGATGGTGATTAAGAAAAGATCAGAATAGTGGTATGGGCCATGGATACAGCGGAAACAAGGTGGAGCCCCTGGCTGGGGCTGCTTCTGTGAGGACTGGAGCAGGGATGCTTGAGGGTGGCCATGAGGCTAGGAGGCAGGAGCAAGTGTCCCTGAGGCGACCAAAGCAAGGGAAGCAAAGGCCTGCGACTTCCCTGCAGGTGGAATCACAGCTCCATGGGCTGCTGTATGGAGAATGAAGTGTGGGGACAGCTGGAAGAAAGCGGTCACCTGGGAGGCAGAGGAGGCATCAGGAGGGCGTGAGGGGAGGACAGATGTCCCTTGTGAGAACAAGGGACAGAGGACTCCGGTGGTGCCAGACTAAAGGCAAAGGCCACTGTCAGGGTGCAAGTACCCCCAATGACGACCCCTGCTTTTCCTTGTGCCTGTTCCTTGCACACAGAGCAAGCTCAGTACTTGGCCTGGCAGGATGGCTCAGTGGTCTAAAGCGCCTGCAGGCAGCTGCAGGGACCGCGATTTGATCCCCGGCACCACATGCTGTGCCAGCCCTGCCCTGAGGACAGGCTGAGCCGGCCATAAAAATAAATAAACAAACAAACAAAAGTTCTGAAACAAGAAAAAATAAAAATAAAAATAAAATAATAAATAAGACTTATTCATAAAGTAAGTCTTAAGCATATACTGAAGGAGTCCTTCTAGTGGCCACTGGTGCCCACTGGCTGTCCTTCCTTCCTGGTCAGGAGACATGGAGTTATCAGAGTCTCTCTAACCCCTTCTTTTCTTCTCTCCCACTGCTCAAATTGGCTGTGTCCCCAGGGAGGAGAGAAAAGAGACCCTGTCACCATGGCAGGACTGGAGCCTTCCAAATTGTTCCTCTAAATGACCAGAAGGCCTGGAAGGCTGAGGCAGGTAGATTGTAAGTTCAAGCCCAGCTTAGTCAGCTTAGCAAGACCCTATCTTAAAAATAAATGAACAACAAACAAGCAAATCAAAACAATCTTGCTACAGACCTAGCTCAATGCAAAAGCTTTGGTTTTGACTCCAAGGATGGTAAAAAGTGTGTGTGTGTGTGTGTGTGAGGGAGTGAAAGGTCCTATTGCCTCTAACCACTGTGTTACCTCACATGCCATTAGCCTGTGACAAGCCCTTGGGAGCCCCCTTCTGAGGGATGCATGAGCTGCACAAAGAGAGGCCAGGCAGGGAGGGTATAAATGAGGGGTCACACCTGAGTCACAGAGGTGTTGCTAGGTAACAGGTTTCAGGAGGTGTTAGGTAGAAATATCGTAGGCAGGCCAGTGAGACAGCTTAGTGGACTAAATGCCTGCTTTGGCAAGTGCAGGGACCAGGCATGCTGAGCTGGCCAGTGACACCTGGCATGCTGACCCAAGTCTATAATGCCAGGGCTGGGGAGGCTGAAGACAGGAGGATCACTATGATTCTGATCTGCGTAGTGAGACCCTGTGCCAAATGTGTAAAAATAAAATAAAATAAGCAGGAAATCTTATAGGCAGCCAGACAGGCTAAGGCCTCGAGGGATTCAGTGCAGAGGATGAGAATACAGCAGGACTGTGGTCGGAGATTGCGCATTTGCTGAGGGAAGGGTCTCAAGACGAGGCTGCAGTGACCAGGCCTACCTGCCTCCCCGAGCAGTAAGCTATAATTGGTATCATCTGGTCCAATACAGTCTAGATGGACCTTGGGAACCCATGTGGGTGGCCCTTTCTCCTGACTCACCTCTCAACAAACATCCTTGTTCTTTCCATGTACACTTGCTACATGACTTACTTCCCATTGGATCAACATTACCTAAGCAGCTACATTTGTAATCTTGGTTGGCCACAGTTTGCCACACTCTGTGCCCACCTGGTGATTTCATTCTATAAAACTTCCAGAAAGCGAAGACCATGGCATCTCACTCTTCGGTCCTCTCCAGCCTCTCAGGAACTATCTCTCTCAATAAATACTTCATACTCCTAACCTCCATAGTTCCTTATAATCCATTCTTTGATTTTGGGGAACACAAACAGGGTATCAGATATCTAGCAGGTCAGGAGTTGTAATATTTCCCCTCTATCATTTGAAGGTACTAGATTGGTGTGGAGGAAGGGAAGTGACACAGATTAATCAGAGTGGAAGCTCGGGAGAGACATCTAGGAGGGAGGCACTGCAGTTTTTTGGGAACTATGGAGATTGAAAAATGGAGAATATGGGCCTGAATGTTACTGGTGGTGTACAGTGTGTTACTGGTGATGAGTGGTGCATTATGGGTAGCATGTGGTGCAGCATAGGTGATGAGTGCTGTGTTATGGGTGATGAGTGATGCATTATGGGTAGCATGTGGTATGGTACAGGTGATGAGTGGTGTGTTATGGGTGATGAGTGGTGTGCTTGACAAATGAGACCCCTCTCAGAGCCCTTGGCAGAGCAGGGGTAGGGAAACTGTGGCTGGTGCAGCTGTCCCCTCTAACAGCTCCGTCCCCTGACCCAGTGTCCTTTAGAGCCATAAGAGCTAGCCAGGAGCTGCTTGAGGAACAGGGTCCCCCAGCCAGGCCAGGGAAGAAATGGAGGTGAGATTGATGCAGAAGGAAGGGGGGTGCACCCTGATGGAACTGGGGACCACTCAGGTTGCTGAGCAGGCGGGAAACTGAACACTTTGTGAAGGAAAGAAGAGAACAAAACTGGAGAAGGGGAAGGAATTGCTTTAAGGCTTCCAGGGCTCTTAGAACCTCTGAGGGCTGAGGACAGAGACAGGGTGGGCACAGCCTACTGCCAGGAGGCCCAGGCCCAGACTGAGGGCCCAGAGCTAGGGAAGTGTTGCTCTGGTTTAGTCACGTGCTCCTCCTACTCTCCTGGGCCCCCTGCAAGGCTGCCCCTGCCACAGGGAGAGATTAACATTTGAAATCCATGCTGTGGACTCCTTCCTCCACGCCCCACCCCTCACTTCCCTCCCAAAAAGGAAAACAGTCATTGAAATTGAAAAATGGTGCTCAGTGAAGGGTTTAAAGACATTTTGAATTTAAAATATATTTTAAAGGTCATTTTCAGCAGTAATTATGTTATAATGGCGGGGCTCTTAGCAAAAGGCAGAGTCCCACAGTAACATTAGGCAAAATGGGAAGCAGCAAGAGCTGGGGTCTCTGGTCTTCTGTGGCCTCAGATGGGTGGGTGAAAGTAGGGCGGTGTGGGGAGACTCAGAAGGGTACAGAACATCTTCCCTTTGAGGTCCAAGCATCAGGTTCAACTCTGGGGCCCCAGAAGGCACTATACACTTGGCCTGGCACAGGGGGGGTTTCTATGTCCTTTCTGGCGCTGCCGTACCTGGCCTGGCGACTTGCTGGACTCTGGGTTCCAGCCTCATGGGACATCCCATCTTCCTCTGACCATCCTGGGGCCAACTGTCTGGACAGTGCTCGTCACATTCTTGGCTTCTGCCCATGGTCCCCTGAGTTAGGCCCAGGTTTCCCAGGTTCCCAGGTCTCTCTGCTTTTTGGTTGGTGATTATGCTGTACATTTTTATTTATTGGGGAAGCCACACACAGGTTGAGTGCACGGATACATTCCACCTCAGTGTTTCTTATCCTGTATCTGCGACTAGCAACCCTCCCAGCCTTTGACCCATTTGTCCCCCCCTGGGCGAGCAGCGCTGCTCTTGGCAGGAGGCCTTGCCAACACAGACCCTAACATTCGCTTTGTGGGAGACTCACCCTGAAAGCACATGGATGATCAGCTGCTCTGGCTCAGACTTGGGGATTCTATGAGGGTTGGGGCTGGCCAGGCCTCAGGGGCTCCATGATGACACAGGCAGCCATCTGTGGCTATGGAGAAGAGACCATGGTGGGCAGAGGACCGTGCAGAAGCCATAGAGCTGGGACCATACAAAGTGCTCCTAGGGGCCCTCCACAGACATGAAGTCTGTGGGTGGGTGGAAGGGCTTCCTGCAGGAGGCATGGGGGACCAAGTGCAAGAAGGAAGAACCTAAAGCAGCAAGCAAGCACAATAGCCAGCGGCTCTGGGCTCTCAAGCTTGGCCCTGCCCGGTCATCTGGGAAGGGGCAGTTTCTCTCTCTCCAGAGCTGGCACCTCTCGTGGTGAGGTGAGGAGCCCATAAGAGGTACGGGGACAGTGATCTTTGTGCATCGCCCCTCCTTCACCTGCATCCTGCTGTGGGCTTCCCTTGGGGACAGTGATGGAGAAGGCAGCCACGTGGCACCTCAGAGAGCAGATCGCTGTGAAAGACGTGGGCCGTGTGGGATGGGCACGGGCATCACGGCCAGGCCAGGCGTTGGGTGCAAAGGGGGCCTGCTGCCTGTGGGAGCCACATCACGGTGCAGGGGCCAAGATGATGGGGCTGCAGGCAGGAGGGCAGGAGTAGGGGAAGGGGTGACATACAAAAATATCCGGGGAGAGGTGCAGTGCTGGGCTATTGTGTTATTAAACTAAAGCATCTTATAAAACTCGAGCCATTAATAACAGGCTGCTGCCACATCGGGGTAATTTATTCAAATTGCAGGTCCCGGATGGAGGAGCAGATGTTTCAGAGCTGCTGGTGTCACTGAATGAGTTCCAGAGGAGGGGGGAGCTGTGCCATGTCCCGGTACTGGAGGCTCAAGCCTGCCCCCTTACCCTCTGAGGAATGGTCCCAAATTCCACCACGTGCAGATCTCACCCAGGCTGCAGGAAGAGAGGAAGAGGGTGCAGCAGGGACCAGAGAACTTAGTTCAACAACTGCCAGAGTAGGAAGGGGAACAGAGCAAAGGTCCCCTGAGAGGAGTGCTGTTGCTCCCATTCTAGCGCATGGTCACTGCTCAGTTCTAGCCACTTGAAAAACCAGCACCTGCACGAAACTGTCCCTGGTTATTCCAGACCTCCAGCAGGTGGAGCTGGGAGCCAGGCAGCCTGGGAGGCCGAGGCTATGCTTCCTTCCCTGTGTGCTCACCAGCGAGCTGGTGACCCAGCAAGTGATCTCCACCCCAGCCTGTTTGCCTCACCTAATTAATACCTAAGTTGTGGAGCAGGAAGAAAACTGCAGTGGCTCAGGGGAAGGCTCTGGTCCTTGGCAGGGGCCTGTGGAGGGCATCTGGTTTCCACCAGCACCTTACAGTTCTCCTATGGCTCATTCAGTGCTTCTAAGTCATTTTCTGTCTTCTATGTGTTTCTTTGGTTTTACTACAAATGATCCATGGCCAAGAGTTTCACTGTGGGCTGGGGACGGGGCCAGTGGCAGAACACTTACTTAGAATGCATGAGGACCTTGGTTTGATCACCAGGACTGGAAGAAGAAGAAGAAGGAAAAAAAAAAAAAAAATGTATTGGCATTTGCCTCTGTTGGTAGTAGAACCCCTGAAAGGTGACTTTTACTTACTGCTTATAGAACAGGGGTGTGTTGGAAGTGGATGGGCAGGTGACCTGTGGCTTTCTTGACTGCTGGAAAAAAGGCATCAGATTTCACTTAAATGAACCTGCCCATGGGTTCAAGTTGACTCCTTGGGTCTTGGTTAAAGCTGGTTCCTGTTGAGGGGTTGGGACCTTCGCTTTGGGGTCAGGTCACAGATTCCAGGACAGGAACCAGGAAAGTCATTGGGTTCTTGGGCACTTCCTGTGACCTCAGGAAACTTGTACAGAAGAAAGCTATTCTTCCTAATTCTGCTTTGCAGGCAAAACAAATTTCATGGGACTGTTTCTGTCCCCAGTTTACTACCCTCCTCAGAGTGTCTAGTGCTATCAGAGGTGGGGGTGGGGGTGGAGATAACACTGTGCTGTTTGTCTTTATGTCCTGTGACTGCATCTCTGTGGGGCCTTATGAGTGACTTCATGTCAATGTTTCCTTCTTATTCCTTCGCCCAGACTGAGGCAGGGAGCCCCGAGGGGGCCTAACCAATTTTGAGTGTGCTACCTCACACGCACACCACACTGTACCAAAAGGTTGCTTTCCCCCGTCTCTGCTTTGCAGACCTCGGTGACTTCTTGCAATGTGGGCTTGAAGTTGGGCTTAGCCCAGTCAGGTGCTGGTCTGTGCTGCCCCCTTGGGGATCCCTGTCTTATGCTGGGGTGCTATGCCCATGACTAAACCGGGGCCGTCAGTGGGCCCTGCTGGCACGCCATGGCTAGAGGCAAGTAGATGAAAGGAGATGCCCTCACAGGAGGCAGGCAAGTCTCTTCCTACAGGTCCAGGCTCAGTGGTACCATCATGACGCAATGAAAGCCGACTGCTGTCCCCCACATGGCCCTGACCTGAAATGACACCACTGGAAAGGTGCTCTCAAAGGGAAGGATTGTATAATGAAACATCTACCCTTTATAGCATAGTATGTGTCTATGTATGAGAAGCTGCAGGCCTAAGGAGAGGGTCTCTGGGGTCAGGGCACCCTGGACATGAGGGTCATGGGGGGACTGGTTAGCAGGACCTCGGACTGAGGGGGCCACTGAGAGCTGCCCCAGCAGGGGCGAAGGAGGCTTCAAGGTATGATGTCTGTCCGCTAAGGTGCTCCTTGCCCACTTGGCTGGGAGGGTCAGGGTGGGTCACCTGCCCTGTGCCTCTTCTCAGGGCAAACTAGATCTGTTCACAGATCAAGGTTCATTTCCAGTGAAGGAGAAAGTGCAGCTCCACACTCGCGGGGTAATCAGCATGCTCTGTGATGAATGGAGCCCGTGTCACTCAGTGAAAATGAATATTTCTTTGCGATAATGGCCAGATGGTAGCAACTCTCCGATCCAAATTAAAACATGCATGATAAATGCCAGGAAAACAGAGGAAGACAAAACCCCAACCTGGAGTGAATTCTCTCTATAAATCTTCCCCCTTGGTCCCCTCCCCCATCACCACGGCGGCCCTGCTAATAGCCATTAAATTATTAAGATGTGCTGCAAGGAGAATGCCAATGTCAGTGGCACCAGCCCTGCCGCCCCGCCCTGGCCTCTAGACCAGGCAGAGAGCCTGGGGTGGAGCAGGCTCCTGCTCAACGGGGGCTGGAGGCTGGCACCATGGGCCAGGTGCAGAACAAGGTCTCTGGGGCCTGGCACCGAGCCAGGGCTACCGAGCCAGGGCTAGACACGTGCCTACCCTCAAGGAGGACAAAGTCTCCACAGCGAGATGAGAAACTAACACCCATGCCTGACTGTATAGCAGGCACAGAGGGCAGGAAAGGGCTCCCAGCTGGGCTGCCAGTGGGGAACAGCAGAGCAGAGCAGAGTGGGTAATGAGGGCTGACACTGTCAGAGGGAGACTGGGCAGATGGTGAGGGTCCAGAGCTCCTTCACAGGGGGGCTTGGCACTCCAGAGGCGGTAGGTGCTGTGCAGGATGGGTGTGACTTTGGGTTTTCACTTCATAGTGACAAAGGGCTCTCGGACTTACAGCTTGACTTCTCTGTCCCCTCCGTGCCACTCACAGCCAGAAGCTGCAGGAGTTTCTTAAAGTGTTCTGATTCTCTGTGCAGTCCTCCTAGAGGTGGCCATCCTTCCACATCCAGCTGTTATCAACGCCAACCGCTTCTACAGACACCAGGGTTCCCCATTATCCTCAGGTGATCCCGACTCTTCTGCTTCCACTCCTTAGAGCTCTCTCTGTGGCTTCCTCAAGTTTCCTTGAATAGGCTCTTGGCCATGGGGCCTGCCTTCGTTGTCTCAGAGGCTTCTCGGCCTGCCATTACTTCCAACAGGGAGTCCCCTGCAGAGATCCCCGACTGCCCCAGCTTGCCAGTGCTCCCCCTTGCTGTCAGCGGCATGTGTTCTTGACGCTGTCTATAGATCCTCTGCCCTGGATTGTGAACGGCTCTGGCACTTGGCCTAGGATCTGAGATGTCTTCCTAGCCGTGTGCATCTGTCTTTAGTGGCCCAAGCTCTCCAGGAACAGGGGCTAGCTCTACAAAGTCTAAACTCACTTTTAATTGGACATTCCTGTGCAAGGCTTAGGCTTCTGAGATCCTGGAACAGCTCTGCAGCATGGGGATGTGGTGTCTGGGATATCAAGGTCATTTTTTCATCCCTAGTACCCCGCACTTAGGCCTCTATAGAGTCTTTTTCATTACCAAGCCCCAGACAGACAGGGCTGTAACTGTTCAGGTTGACTCTCCTCAGCTCGTGAACAGCGAGTGTTGCTCGGCCTGCTAGCTATGGCCTTACGCTTCAGCTGCTTCCTCCTGTTGCTGACAAGGCCCATACCTATGCAGGCCCAGGGTCAGGCCTCTGAGGTCCCCTAATTCCCATTGCTAAAGGCCACAGGTGAGGACTGTGAGGAGCTGGGAGCCCATCCCAAAGGTGGTGGTCAGTGTGGATGCTGGGCAAACCCTGGCTAGGGGTCAGTGCTCCAGCTCGGCTCTGTGAGAAGCTGCATGAAGGGTCAATTGCAGAGGCTGCTTATTAGCTATGAGGCTCTGCGGAAGTCACCTCTGCTCTCCTAGACCTTGTTTCCCCATCCATGAACGAGGGTGTTGCTCAGCCACCTGGCTGGGCTGCTATGGGTCTTAAGGCATTCTTACTGGAGGCTTCAGTGGACTTGATGGTGGGACTGGGACTTCACTGGGCTCCCAGGGCCCACAGCTGCTGTGGACATGGTCTGGGTGTCTGTGCGCTATCTGGGCTGCGGGGGGAGGGGGTAGAGCAGCCCCCACCACACTAGCCAGGCTTGTCTGATCTAGAGAACTGGGCAGAAGCACAAAGTGGAGAAATGGGCTCTGGGGTGCATCTACTCCTAGGCCCATGTGGCCTACTCCCAGGCCAAAGCGCAGGAAGTGACAGGACTCCCACATTTAGACTCCGCCTGGGTGAGGGCCTAGAAATGCAAAACCCCACAATGCAAGCGCAGTGAGATTGTAATGCACTAAATGCAGGGCTCCTTATTCCAGAAAGTATACCGTCTTCTTCAGCCAGGCTAATCCTCCTGAGTTATTTTAAAGTGGCTAGGATGCACCATGTCTGCTTTGTTGCCTGTTCCCATAGCTTGGCCTGTGACATCTGGCCCAGACACAGTCTGTCATCCCCGCTACCACTACCTCTAGGAAATCTCCCTTTTCCTGCCTCCTTCTGCTAGTTCACATGCTCAGTATAGCTCTGGCCCTGGGCAGTACGATTTTTATTTGCACTTGGTCCACCAAGCAAGATCCTCACTGTGTTACCTCCTCCCCCTCTTGCGGACTGAGCTCTAAAAATAAAATGACAACTTTAACCAAGGCCATCGGGGGGCTTCCACAATTTACCAGCTGTGTGCCATCTCCACCCACTTTGCAAGAGGAGGGCACAGATTCTAAGTAGGGCAGCACCGTGTGTAGGGCAGGGACTTCGGAATCAGGAGCCCTGGCTGGGAAGGCTGGCCCTGGTCCTGCCCACTCCTTGTCCGGGCTCCTCCCTCCACGTGGTCGAGCGTTCCCTAGACTTCCATCTCTGAACCCCCACATCTGTCAGGCCACCCCTGCCCAAAAAGCTTGAGATGTCCCCTCTTTGTCTAAATAGGTGCGTTCAAAGCAGCTTCTGGGAATCTGGGTTCCTACATCTTGCTCTTTTGCTGAAGCAGTTCCTCCATTCCGCCTCTAGGGGGCAACCCATAGCTGCCCTGGTCCAGGTCATTTCCCACCGTGGGAAGCTCTTCTCTTTGGGTGTTCTGCCTCTGTAGTCAAGCAGGTGTGACCTGCTTGCAGCTCTGGTCCGCGCTGTCTCTTCCTTCTTCCTGCCTTCCCAGACCATTGCCCATATTAGGCTCACGGTCTAACCAGTGGGGAGTGGCAGGAGCCAGGGCTCCTTCAGGGCAGAGGACTGCCTAGCCCAGGACAGCTGACTGAGGGCTTCCTCTCTCATCACACCCATCTTCCAAGGATGTGGCATCTCCTTACACTACATCACCTCAGTAAGGGTAGGAGGCCACGGAAATGGCGATGGGGTGGGACACCAGGGAGTGGGGGTAGGGGCCGAACCCTTTTGCTGTCATCCCTATTCCTGGGCACACAGGCAGGAGGCAGCTTTTAAATATCATCCAGAAGGCCATTTGCTATGATTAATATCCCATTTCCCCTGAAACAATCCTTTGCTAAATTAGCCGGGGCCAGAGGGAATTTGTCGAGTTGCTGCGAGTCTCAACTTAACTTTCCCAATGCATTAAAAAAACTTCAAAAACAAAACGCAGATCAATCAACACCCCCTCCTCCAGCTGAAAACCTAAAGTCCATTTAAATTCAGCAGGTTTGCAGTTAATTATATTTTCACACCTATGGCAGGAGTTACAGATGTATTTATAATGTGTGTCTGCCCCGCTGCAGCCTCCTCCAGCCCTCCCTGGGGACGGTTCCCCACCAGCCACTCCTCGCCAGCCCCAAAGACCTCCCTTCTCGAAGCTGCTCTCCCGGTCTAGTGCTGGAACCTGGAGGACTGGAGAAGAAAGGAGACCAGGATTCCTTGGAACATGGATTACTGAGGATCAGCCACAAGGGAGGGTGGATTCTGCGCCTTCTGCTAGAGCAACTAACAGCCAGAAACACACAGAAAAACACGGGAGAGACTGTGACCAAACTTTCTGACCATAAAGAAAGCCAGGCCGAGAGGTGTAGCCTGGCCTGACGCGGCGGTGCAACTCTTCCTGCTCCCTGACCAGCCGGGATGACGGGACTGCACTGCGTTCTCTAATATGAGCTTCTCAAGCTGAGCACTGTTGTCTACCTGGGGGGAGGACGCTGAGCTTTGACCCCAGGGCCTTCTCACTGAACTACTTAAAAACTTTCTTAAAGCCACGTAAAGACTTGCTTATAAAATAACTTTGAAGCAAGATCTCATTAGGTAAGCTGCTTGCGTTGGGTTTGAACTTGTGATCTTCTTGCCTCAGAATGATTTTTTGATTCAGGAATGATTTTCCTAAGTCAGCTCAAAATAAAGCTGAGATACAAGTAAATAAGAAGTCAACTGGGATGGGTGCTTAGGACTTGTTCAAACAGAAACATGAGGATCTATGGCGCAAACTGAGAAATTGCAGCAGAGAATTAGTAAGACAGGAGGACAAAAAAGAGGGTCCACACCACGGAGAAGGAGACTTCGAGGCATTTGGGAG
The DNA here is from genome assembly GCA_004027025.1 of Myocastor coypus. NCBI lineage: Eukaryota > Metazoa > Chordata > Mammalia > Rodentia > Myocastoridae > Myocastor > Myocastor coypus. The sequence continues at coordinate 16,726 of PVJA010003738.1, read as the reverse complement.
TCGTTTTGCTTCTTGCTAAAAAGAGGGAGAGGCTGCCGGGCGTGGTGGCTCACGCCTGTAATCCCAGCACTCGGGAGGCTGAGGCAGGAGGATTGATGCGAGTTCGAGACCAGCCTGGGCTACAAAAGTGAGCTCAGGACCAGCCTCAACTGCATAGTGAAACCCTGTCTCAAAAAGACCAAATAAATAAACAAATAAATAAATAAATAAATAAATAAATAAATAAATAAAGAGGGAGAGGCTGGATGAGACTCAGCCTTGTGGGTGTGGCTGGGCTGGCTCTCGGAAGCTCTCTGGGCCAGTAAGATAGTCAGCTGTCCCCAACCAGGGGGCACTGGTTTGCCACGATGCCTCCCCAGAACCCCAGCTCTGCAAACTGAGGCTGGCGCTATCCTGGTCCTCAGAGACTGCAGAGACCTGGGACTGGAAGAGGGCCAGTCGGAGGGAAGCGAAACGCACACACCAGCACACACACACACTCACACACGTGTGTGCACAGCGAGTGGAACATCCACGCGTGGAAGACACTCGTGGCCTGGCTGCTAGGACCTGACGGGCACTCAGAAGGCTCCCAGGCAGCAGAGGGTAGGGCACCTTCTCCTCCAAGGCGCAGATTCCTTCTTGGTTAGGTGGCTTCTTGGAAGCCTTAGTCACCAGATTCTTTCTCATCCAAGACAGTGCCCTCTGGGCATGCTGGCATGGGTTCTATTCACTCCTGGGGTCTCGTGGGCAGCCCCAAGTGAGAGGTCAAGATGTCCTGGGCCAAGACTGGACTCTTCCTTACTGACCTTTTGCATTTGCAGATTTATTTCTCTGCCTTGGACCCTTGGAAGGTCCAAGTGGAAAGCCAATAACTCACAGGCTGCCCACTGGCCCCAACCTCCTGCCTGGCCTGAGGGCTTCCTTGGAGAACCCTGTGGGGTTTCTGTTCTACCAGAATCATCTGTCCAGTGAGTCACTTGCTGCCTCTGAGGACTGGAAAAGACCCTTCTGTATCCTGTGCTTTTATAAAGTGGGACCAGTCTGTGCATCTATTTCATCCAAACACTAGATCTGCCTTCCTGGTGCTCAAGACTGAATTGTTAGGAGAGGCTGGAAATGTGAAACCCAGCTCTGGGAGGTGAGCGGGGTGGCCGCTGCTCTGACCCCGGCAGGCCTGCAGGCCCGGACAACCACGGGATGTGCAGCTGCCCTGCCTGGGACCACACCAAGCAGCTGGTCTCCAGTAGCCCCTCCAAGCCCTCACAGATAGCACGTGGTCTGTCTGTTTAGAAATAAAATGATGCTCAGAGGGAAAACGAAGAACTTAATAGGATTTAAAAAGCCACAGGACCCGATGGGGCTACAGATGGTGGAGGGCCTGGGAGGAGGGAACTGGGGCTGGGTTTATGGAGGGGAATGTGGCCTCGGGGAGGACCTGGGAGTAGCATCACATGCACTGTGTCCAACCTCATTAGCCAGCGCAGCGGGACTCCGCTGCCACACCAGCGCCTCCGTGGTGAGGGGAAGGACGCCCCGAAGATGCCGTTAAATGTATGAGGGGCAGCAGAAGGCTGCAAGAACTCAGCTAAATGGTTGGCCAGCCCCTGCCTGGAGGGCCTGGGTGGAAAGACAACCACTCACAGGCTGCCGCACTGGCCCCAACCTCTACTTCTTTCTCAAGTCCCTTCAGAAAAAGCTGAGAGGCAGGGACAAGCAGATTGGAAGGAGAGAGCCAGGCGTAGGCAGAGAGGAGAGTCTAAGTCCTGGGAACGGAACCTGCAGTGCTGTTCAGCCCCAGGCAACGCCCCCAGGACTGGAGCAGGGTAGCTGGGCCACAGAGCAGCTTCTCTGTCTCCTAGAAGCTTCAGGGCCTGCCAGTTGGCGCTTACAAAGATGACTTCTCCAGGGCTGCCTGCACGGCAGGAGCTCAGAGCTGCCCTGACCGAGCCCTTCACACTGTGGCGAGATCAGTGTCCTGCCTTCTTTCCCCTGCCCCGCTGCCTTGGGAGCATCTCTCTAGGTTCCCTTAGGCTCAGGTCTCTGCCTCCTTTCCCTGGTCCTGAGGCCCCATCAGGAAAACTCAGCAGCCTGTTCTTCCAGCATGAGAGTCTCCCGTGTCTCAGCCTGTCTTGGCTGGGGAGGCTGAGAACAAGGGGACTGCTACGAGCTGTACTGAGACCCTGTACCAAAGAAAGTGGGTCTGACTCTCCCATAGGAGTGACCACCTGGGTACGTGTATATTCGCGTGAGGTTTCCATTCCTTGCCTGTGGGACAGGGCAGCATGGTGGCAGACCTTGGAAGACAGCCTTCTGCCTCCCCTGAATTCCCTCAGGAGGGCCTCCCTAATGGCAGTCCTGCCTTTGTCCAGCCAGTTGGCGGGACCTTGAACTGCCCAAATGTTGGGCCTGCTAGCCCAGCCCCAGCTGGAGTTATCCTCACTTCTGGCTTCTTATCCCACAGAAAGAAGGATGAAGCCTCTGATCATCCCTGCAAGACAGCGGCCTATCCACTTCTGCCCGTAATCCACCTGCGTCAGAGATCCGAGCCCTGGGAACTCGGGCTGTTCTGCTACCCGCAGGTCTCTGGCGGACATTCTGTCCACACCTACACCCAGGACAACTCCTCTTCATGTGTGTGGGCTGATGAGACCAGAGAATTCCTCTGGAAGCACCGGAAGGAGAATGGGAGGCTGGGCCCAGCATGCACTGCGCAGGGAGGGAGCAGGGGCCTCCTCTGGGAGGGTGGGGCGGCAGGGTGGTGCCCTTCTGCTGACATGGGCCCGCGGCCCCTTCAGGTTTCCCAAGCAGAGACAGGCGGTGGGTGGAGGCTCTAGGGCAGTGATGGCGACTATTCCGGGCTTTCAGGGGTGACAAGAGCCTGATGTGCACGAGTGCCAAAGGTTCACCACCACGGTTCTAGGGGCACCTGTCCTGGGACCATGAAAGCCAGGGAACAAAGTTGGAGGAGCTCAGGTAAGGGCAGAAGCGGCCGCACACGCCCTGGGGCCGTCCGCTCTCCCTCAGGCTGTTCCGCGTCCAGCCCCTCCACGGCCCTCGGGCCTGCTTTCTGCAAAGCCTCTCTCCGCACTGCTGGCTCCTCTCCTTACTTCTGTTCCTCTTGCTCCCTTCTTTCTTCTCTTCCTCTCTACCCCTTCCCATTCTACCTCTCCTGTACATACCCTGCTCCTGTCCCTCATTTCTTTAATCAGTTTTCACATTCCCCTCTCTTTTTTCTCCCCTTCCTTTAGAAGATTTAATGGATATTAAATTATTTTAAACCAACTTTCTTAAAAAAAAAAAAAAAAAGGCTCAGAGATAGTGCTGACTCAGGCCCATCTCGCTGTTTAATATTGAATATGCAATTAATAGATAGATGTTTAGGTTTGGCTCTCTTTCTCCCTTTTCTACCGCAGGAAGAATAAAAGAGCTGATTAATCTGGCTTGGGGCAAGTGTCAGTGGCAGGAGATATATGAGAGAAAGGAGATGAGGTTAGCAACTTGGAGTCAGAGAACGGTTGCCTCCCAGCAAGTGAGGGGGAGCGGGATGGAGGCAGAGCTCGGAGAGGCTGGGGCTCCTGGTGCTGCCACAGGTTCTGGGACCTCGGCCTGGGACCTGCCTGGTCTCCCAGCCTCCCTCCTCCAGAGCGGTGGACCTGGTTCATGGCACCGTGGCTTCTTCTCCACATGTGACACCACCCCTCTTCCAAGGCCAGAGATGCCTCCTCCTCAAGCATCACCTTCTCTGAGGCTCCAGGCTGTCCCGCCCTCTATGACTTCACTCTGGGACTTCTGGTGACAGCTACTATCCAACACCCCTGCCTCCACTGGGCCTTTTTCTTTCCTTGGTGGCTGCCTCCTGGCCTCCTAGCTGTGCTATAGCAGAGTACTGCACAGGTGAGTCACTGCAGGCCTGGGGGACCCTGGACTCACAGGTATGCTTTCTGGACATGAGCTCCAGGAAAGGCCCCTGGGTCTCTGGAGCTCTAGGTGAGCAAGGACCCTGTTGAAGAACAGGCAGGAACAGGCGGCTTAGGCCACCTGTGGGATATGCTCACTCAGTTACCTCCTGCTGGAGCCGTCTTTGCCCCTCAGCTAACCGGACCTTGACTGTCAGGGTCCTCGGGGCTGGATTTGCTCAGCAGGCCCTGGGAAATGTGTCTGTGCTCCCCAGCACAGGGCTTCTGCAAGCATCGCCAAGACTCCAGCTCAAGGCTGGGGCAAATGCCCAGAAGCTCAGGCTAGGAAGGGGCGGATCATAGAGGCCTTGTACCAAACAGAAGCTGTTGGGGCCCCCAAGCATGGTGGCCTGAGCTGGAAGGGTGAGGGAGTGCTGTGGGACAGCCGCTAGGTACCAGGCGTGGGCAGCCCACCCCTTGTCACACTCTAATTCCTCCTGAGATAGCTGGCACTCTAAATTTGTAAACAGCTTTAGTCAACTTCACTTTTCCCCCTTAATTGTCTGGTAACTTGGAGTGGGGCAGAGTTAAAAAAGAGAAATTCCTTAGTGATTGGCTAAGCTATTGGACAAGGAGAGTCAAGTTGTGGAGGACCCTGGACTTGGGGAGAGTGGTAGATGTGGTCACTCCGTCAGAGCCAAGCTGGAAGGAGGGCTTGGTAGAAAACACCAGAAGCCCTTGGGAAGCTACCTGGGCTTTCTGGACCCAATAGTCCTGCTTAGGGGAGATACAGCCTTCACAGCTATATCTGATGTCAACTTCTCAGTACAGGAAAGGCCTCATTTTCATGCACTTTTCTCAGTGCCCTCATGAAATGTTCTGGATTGTTCTAAGCCCTTCCTGGGTGGTCCCTATTTTTGAGAAGCCCCTCTCTGGTAGGAGGCTGGAGGCCTTCCACCTATTTCTCCTGGGCTGTCCTACTGGTACATCACTGCACAGCTCCCCACCTGGTTAAACCTCTGCGAGTCCTGAGGTTAGGGGTTCTCAGAGGAGGGGAGGACACAGTATTCCCATGGAAGGCTTTGAGCTGGCTGGGACTGTTTGGCCACTTGCCTAGAGAAGTCTCTGAAGTCACAGATCAGGCCTGAGGCTGGGCAGGACCAGTAGGTGTGAGGTTCCCTGAGAGATGGCGAGAGGGTGGTGGTCAAGAGGTGGGAAGCAGGAGGGATGATTCTCTTCTTCCCAAGAAAGCAGGCCGAGAAGGGAAACCTAGCAGCGGCCTGCGAAGTGCTGCTTCCTCGGGGGCTGATGCAGCTGTTTCTCTCCCTCAGAAGGGTCAGGATGGACTCAGTGTCGGGGGCACTTTGCTCCTGTGCTGGGGAGCAGAAGCCTGACAATGGTGCTCATGGTACAGTGATGCACTGGCTTTCAAACTTAATTTGTTTTACAATTTGGGGGAAGAAGGCTGCATTTGTGTTTGTGTAGGGAAGACAGCCATGGCTATATTTGTCACCTGATGCAGAGTTTATGAACAGAAACAGAATTCTGCTGAATTCTTGCATTTGTGAACTGAGTTGTTTGCCCACAGAGGTGTTGGTGAGCCAAGCTCTTCCTGTGCTTTCTCTGCTCCCTTCCTTTTCACTTAAAATTGCAGCATGTTCGGATCCCGTCTTGGGAATCCTATGGAGAGCGCTGTGTTTGGAATGGGGTCAGGTTATGCCTGGAGCTGAGGTGCAGCTCCGGAGAGGCTGTTGCTAGGGACAGGGCTGACTCGCCTGCTCTGCACTTCCAGGCTGGGCCTCAGTGTGAAGCAGTTTCTTAACTGGCTCCCCACGCAGGGGCACAGCCACCTCAGGTCAGACTCTGGCAGGGTCCACATTCTAGGGCAAGCATTAGTGGGTGAGGCCATGACCTCTTCCTCTGTCCCCTTCATGGTATCTGTGCCCCACCCGTACCAGTATCCCCCCCACCCGATCCTCACCTCCTCACCAGCCTGCACCTCCCACACCTCTCCACAGTCTCTTGCACCCGCCCGCTCCAGTCTCAATCATCTTATGGCAGAGCTGCCTCCATCGCCAACCTCAGGGCCAGGCCCCGCTTCCTTCAGACCCCATCACAGTGGGTCTTCCTTCTTGGCACCAGGGCAGTTACACCTTTTTAGGTGTCTCAGAAGAAAAGCCCCAGGACTACGACTTTCCTTAGAGCAGTGGCAGAACTCTGTGGCCAGCAGGCCCTGGTCTCCCAGTACCTCACCGTCTTGTCTTTCCACACCAGTCACCCAGAGCTTCAAAGCCCTGACACCAAACGCTAGCCCTGAGGTCTCCCCCCAGGAGGAGGAGCCACGGGGTCGCTGCGCAGGACCGGGTGGTCAGGGAAGAGAGGAGGGAGGGGCAGAGACAAGTGGGCCCTCACGTGAAGGGGGCTGGCGCAGGCAGCTACTACCTCCTCGGCTCTCGCTGTCCGCGGGCTTCACCTGGATTGGTCGGTTCATCTGTAACAAAGCAGAGGAGACAGTGTTACAGAGGGCGGGGAGAGCCAGGCAGACACCTGTGCTCACAGATGCCTGTTGCTCCCCACAGGCCGCATTCCCTCCACCCTGCTTTTGCAGGGCATTCTCCCAAAGTCCTGCCCGTTCCCCCGGCCCCCTTCTTTGGAAGGGGTGCTCTGGATTGGATACACCTTGGGGCTCTCCCCTCCACTCGAGCAGCTCTAGCTAGCGTGTCGGGGAGAGCCTGAGGTTAACAGAAGGCTCGTTCCTCTCCTGCCCTGTATGTCCACAAGGTGCTCCTGTATCCAGGGCTCTGCTGTGGCCCAGCCCCGAGTCCCTCAAGACAGTCAGTGTTGCCCCAACAAGCTAACCCGTGTACAGCGAGACCCACCCTACCTCGTGCATGGCTTTGAGCTTTGCCGCCGCCACACACACACTTTCCCTCAGCCCCACATTGCACGCAGGATGGCACTAGCTGAAGTTACGCAGCTTCCAGCTCCACTGCTGGAGCAGAAGTCTGAGCTAAGTTCCCGATAGCAGCCAGCGCTGTCCCTTCAGAGTGTGAGTGGACCGGGTCTGGCCACTGTCTTCTGTGGTGTTCGGGTATCAAGAGTCCCCAAAGCACTGCCGGACCAACTCCCTAAACTGGTGGGCCCCAGGCCTCTCTCTCTCTTGGGATCCATGTCAATGCATCGATCCAGCCACTAGGGGTCTCTGAACTCCAGGCATCCAGCCTCTGCAGCCGTTTTCAACTCGCGCACGCAAGCACCAGGGTGGACTTTCCAGCTTTGAGTTCCCACCGTGTTTCAGACAATACAAAAGATAGAAATCGCGCCGTTGCATCCTGCCTTCCGTCTTTGCCGATACCGCCTGTCATGTCCCTCTCGGATGCCTTATTACATTTGCATTTATCTCATAGACAGGTCCCTAAGGGGCAGGCAGGGTGGCACACGTACGTACCCCCACTTTACAGGCCGTGAAGTGAAGGCACAGAGGTCGTGAGCTCTCTCCCTTCCTGGCCCACCCTGAGTTAGGTCGAGGCCAGAAGCTGCAGTCTGGTGCTTTGAGATTTTGTTGCCAATTCTGTCCTGTGCAGGGGCTGGGCCCGCCAGTCACAAGCCTCCTGCCTTCCGGTCTAGGATTGGGAGATAGTTTTGGCTGGATCCAGACAACTAGGGGGGAAGTAAGGATGCCCGTGACTCAGCAAGGTGAAGCTGAGGCCAGAGGAAGGACAGAGCCTCACGAGGAAGGACAGAGGCAAGAGGCAGGACACAGAGCAGACGGGGAAGCAGGCCAAAGGTGGGGTCTGGCCTCTAGCGCCAGTCCACGGAGAGGGGCCAGGGTGCCACTGTTTGCCCCCAGGTCCTCACCTGACACCCCTGGTGGAGTTAAGGAAAACACAGAGCAATGCTTTGCACAAGAGCTGTGGCAGCAGGAGAAACTGTCTCAGCACACTTTATTATAAGAAGAAGAAGGGACAAAATGATATTTCTGGGTTCCTCACAAACACCACCTTTCCAGGGCTGGAAGGTAGGGTGTGCAGGGCCACCTAGGCACCTGGGTATGGGGAAAGGGCTCCAGGTCATTCCCGACGTGCTTTTTAGAATCCAGTGCCTCACCCTCTCCCAGGGTGCCCAAGGCCGGCCTTCCTCACTTGCCCTCAGACCTGCAGAGTTCTTCTACTCCGGCAAGCTTCTGGCCTGGACCCAGCTCTGAACCGTGTGCCCTCTCCCACAGAGTGCCAACAGTCTTAGAGATTATGTAAGGTCTTAGTTGTCAGGGGTAGGGATTGTTATCTCCGTGTTGCTGACCAGGATTCAGCCAGGAGAGGCTGGCACAGCCCTGACAATGGCACCATGTTGGCCTTTCTGTACCCTCTCTTGGCCAACCCAGCTCTGGGAGGAGGAGACCCAGGAGCAGGAAAGTGGGGCAATAGCCGTATGGAAATGGCAGTTTGGGGCCAGGGTCTTAAGCCACCTAACTGAATGCAAGCTCTCCAGCCTGGAGTCTGGCCCGCTCCTCCTCCAGGGCCACCTGAGTCTGCACACCTTCCTCCTCAACTCAGACCCATGCCCTGGGCCTGCAGGCTCACCCCTACCTCAGCCTCTTCTTTTTAATATGCTACTCATTCTTTGAGGCTAGTCAACCGGATCCCTGTCATAGACTGAATTGTGTCCCTGCTGGACTGGCAAAACTGTGATTCCTATTGTGACTATATCTGGAAACAGGAACTTTGAGGAGGTGCCTAAGGTTAAGTGAAGTCACAAGTGCAGGGCCTTAATCCCACAGACTGCTGTCTTTGAAAGAAGAACAAGACATCTGGGGCATAAGCACACAGAGAAAAGGCCACATGAGCACACATGAAGGTGGCCCTTTTCTTTCTTTCTTTTTTTTTGCTGGACTGGGGATTGAACTCAGGTCGTTGTGTTTGCCAGGCAAGAGCTTATTCTACTGAGCTATTTCCCCAGCCCCTAGATGGCCCTTTTCAACCTAGCCACTGGCCCTGCCCACATTTGCATGTTGCTTATCCTGCCTCTAGATCTGTGGTGGGATAAGCTATCAGTCTTCTCCCTGTAACAGCCCCAGCAGATCAAACGAACCCTTTTGTCCATGAAGTCTGGCCCACTGCCTAGGGTGGAGGATATAACCCAGTGCGCACTGTTTTCCATGCAGAAGGCATACTCAAGGCTGAGGATAGACTTGCCCGAGGTGGGAGGCACAGGCTGCCAGGCTTCCTTCCAAGGGTCTCCAGTGCCTTTGAGAACATGAACAACTGCTAAACACATTATATGGTGTTACAGTTTATGTCTAGTTGTGCCCCCCCAAGCCTCATGTAGTCATTGGGTGGAGACTTCTTTTGGTTGAGACCTGACTCATGAGTCACTGAGATTATGTGTTTTAGTACTGATGGGATTATCAGCCTGAGTAGGGCTGGGACAGTGGGTGTGGTCTAGGGTGGATATCCTAAGGCAGAGAGCCTGATAGGAATATAAAGAGAGACAGAGAGACAGACTAGAGCTGTTGCTCTGCTGCCGTGTTTGGTTGGCTACCTCTGCCACCATTTTGTTGCTGTTCTGCCACCATGAACTGGATGCTCTCTGCCCTGTTCCACTCAGCCTTGGGCCAGCCAAATATGGACTGAGACCTCCATGAACTGTGAGCTAAATAAACCTTTCCTTCCTTCATTTTGAGTGTTGGGTATTTGTACCAGCAATGAGTAAAAAGTAACTAGGACATATGGCTAGACTGTAACTCCTCCTGGCATGGAAGGGAATAGATTCTCCTTAACTTCAGTCAATGAAATGGAGTTTTGGGGAAGCTAAGAAACCTGCCTGAAGTACCACAGGTGGTAAAGGTGCTATCAGGATAAATTCAGGACTCTTGACCCTTGACTATATGTCCTGATGATGCTGAGATAGGATGGTCTGGGAAAGTTTACAGGAGAGGCTAGAGGAATACCTAATGGTGGCTATACCCAGCAAGGATGGGGAGAAGGGCGGGGCTGAGCAGGGGTCATCGGGTCTGCCACCAGGGGCAGCATGCGATGAAGCTGTGTGGAGGGACCACTGCAGGCCAGAAAAGGAGGAGCAGAGCCTTCAGCCTTAGAGCCGCTGTAGGGAGGAAGCCCAGGCCACTGGGAGGAGAGACCCTTTTCTGAGTTCCACACCAGTGTCCTCTGCATGGGCCAGGGAGCAGTTGGGATAAGTGCTACGGATTTAAGAACTGGGTAGAGCTGTTTCGGACATGACGAGCCCCATTTTGATGTTAAATCAAACAAGGTAGCAAAATCTCTCTGTGCCCCTCTCTTCCAGTAGAAGCTCACCCTTAGGTAGCCGTTGCACCGCTCCTGTCCTTGGTACTCGGGCATTTGTGAACTCGGCCCCATGCTCCCGACTTAAGCCTGGGGCGATCCTCTCTGAGGGCTTTCCCTGCTTACATCAGCGCCGGACAGTGCGCCCAGACGCTGTCCACAGCTGCGAGCTGGGCTAGCTCACTCACCTGTAGATCCCTCCGCGGACCCCTTAACTTCTGTCCAGCACCACTGTAGCTCCTGATAGGAACCTAGGGTCTCAGCCAGTTTCTCACCTACCCTCAGCCATGCGTTGGGTGTCCATGGGTGCTTTAAACACTAGTGGTGTAGAACTGATTACTCTGCCTGGAAGACCACTCCTGGGGCAGTTTTTCATGTCCCAGTATGAGGCGAGGGTGGGCAGTGTCCAGAACTTTGTAGAATTTGTCAGACAGGTGCCAAGCTAGATGGCAAGATAAACGCAGCTCTGATTTCTTAATTCTCAGCAGAAATGGATTGTCAGGCTCTGGTAGGAAAGTTTCTAGCAGGGGCTGACTCTGCACAGGGGTTGGAGCCTGGAGGAGGGCCTCCTGCTCCTGTCCCCAGCCCTGCCCTGGTCCAAGCCTTGACTCTGCCTTAAAGAGGGAGGTAGAATAGCACAAGGTGGCCTGGGCAGAGGAGGTCAGGCTGGGCTGCAGAGATGCAGAGAGAGGATAAGAGAGGAGAGTGCCTGGCCTGAGAGTGAGACAGGGAGGAGGGAGGAGGCAGAGAAGAGCCTGGAAGGAAAGTGAAAGCCCCAAAGGGCTGACTGCCACCTCTCTATCCTTCTTGTATCTGTGCCCTCAGGTCCTGGCCCCCACCTGGCCAGGGCACTGCTCTGGAGCCTTGTCTCCTCATCTCAGCCTTCTGGCCCAGCTGTTCCTTCCAGCTGGGTGGTGTCTCTCTAGGTGGCCCCGGGTTGTGCTGGCAGGACCTGGTGGGGTTGCAGCTTTGTTGCTGACTCTCTACAATGCATATCGTCCGTGTCCCCTGGGAAGCCCTATGGCCTTCAGTCTGGGTCCTGCCTCTAGGGGCCTGCAGGGGCTGTGGCCAGCCAGGCTGCCTTCTGTGGGTCAGGAATAGCTCCAGAAGGTCTCTTTGGAGGCTGCTAGTGCCAGTCATCTGGGGATATCACTTGTGGATTGGGTTCTCCTTCCAGTCAGGGTCCTTGTCAGGGTAAGCAAGTGACCCTGCCTTGGACTTGGGGACCTCTCTGCCACCCCCCCCCCAAGCCTTTCCTCTGTTCCCTGGTCCATTTCTGCTCTGGCTCTGCTGCCCTTCCCCCTCCCTAACCCTCTGCCATTTTTTGCATCAACACATATCTATGCATTAAACAAGACATTCCATTAATTTCTTCATCATCATAACTTAAGCTGGGACATACCCTTTAAATATTCATTCAGCTATGAAAACTGGGCATTAAAATTTTAATAATGTCAAGCTCATTTGAACCAGGCTCCTTGGGGACGATTACGATACAATTAGAATAAATACGATGATTGAGCCGGTCGAAAGGCTTCACCTGTCCAGCATGGCTCCCTGTGAAAGGAGGAGCCTGTGGCTGTGGGCAGACAGACAGACTGACAGACCACACATGCGGCCTCCTTCTCCCTCCTTCTCCCCCTTCCACACCTCCTATCTGTGCCATTCTGCCATGTCTGCTCCCCAAGAGTCTCTGCAGGTGTCTGCTTCCTGACCCCCCGAGAGCCAGGGCACAGCGTGCTGCCCCCCCTAGCAACGAGGCTCTGATTAACCCCATAAGTCCCATTTACTCATCTCTTGGTCCTCCTGGAACAGCCAGGGCTGTCTGTGCTCACAGGGCTTGTGCGAGAGTCGCTTTCCTGCCTATGTGTGCTTTCTCCCCGCTGCCTTACAGGGGGGCTCTGGGAGCTGGAGTGAGCACCCTACCAAAGCAGAGCCAACCTGGGAGGGGTACTCCAGTGCCCCTCCTGAAGTGTCCAACTGTGTCCTGCCACAAAAGAGAGGGCCTATCACCTTTGCTGGAACTCCCTAAGGGCTGGCAGGGAGATCTGGGGAGAGTCCAAGTCTTTCTTTATCCTTCACTGTCTGGTACTTACCTAAAGCCAGTGCTGGAATGAGGTCTGGGGTGTCCATCCATAAGCTCACCCCTTTCCCCTCTCCCTCTGGACAGCCCTCACCACCCACAGCACCAGAAGGCCCTTCTCTGGAGTGTTCCCTCCAGATTCACACTCAGAACCGAGCTTCGCTGATCCCCTGGCATGCATGTGTCTGTGCACGCCCTCACAAGTGTGCATGCAAGCTTGATTACCCTGTGGGACACCACAGGCATGTTGAAACAACTCACTCCAGCCCAACAGGTTAGGGCGAGAAGCCATAGTGGCAGAGATGCAAAGGGATCTCAACAAAGATCAGCTCCCCTGGTTTCCCACTCTATAACCAGAAATTCCACATGGACTAATGGTGCTAGGAAGGGGGTATAAGCCAGATGGCACCGAGGCTATTGCAGTGGCCCTGGGGTCTGTCAGCATGCTCTCCAGAGGGCTGCGGGGCCCACGAAGCAGATCCAGAGTGGATGTGCGGTCTGCACAGCCAGGTCCTTCCTGCTCCTTCTGCGATGTGTGAGCACTTGGTGGTGTTTAGCCCCTCACCACTGGAAGGACTCGGCTTTCCCCAATCCCTGAAATACTACAGAGAACCCAGGTTCTTAGCCTGCCCAAGCCCTGGCCTTTTCTGGGACTCTCCCTATCCACAACTGCTCCTGGGCGGTCCTGTAGGACAGTGGTCCTGCACTGTCACCCGTAGGGACACTTCCATGAATCTGGTTCCTGTTTTTCATCACCACTATTGTTTTCATGCAGTGCCATTTTTTATATTCATAGAAAACTCAGGTTTCGTGGTCTTTATTCTCCTCTGCCCAGCATACACATCAGGCAATGGTGAAAAGACATGCAGGGCCCACAGGGGCATTAAGGCTCGGTGAGATTGAACTTGCAGGGCTCCTCGTTCAAGAGCAAGAAAAAAGTGTCATTAAAGTACAAAAATAACAAGCTTCCCCTTTCTTCCATTCTCTCACTCTCTGTCTCTCTTTCTCTGCCTCTCTCTCTTCCCCCTAACCCGCTTTCCTTTTCACCCTCTATCTTTCTCCTTATGTTTTTTATTTGCTATTTGATGTTGTCTGAAGTAAAAAAAAAAAAAAAAAACATAAATTGTAAATCATTGCGGTGAATTTTGCCATTCATCTTTATTTTATGCAGTGCCAGTTTTACATGCAGATATCAAGGCATTTGCCTCCTATGCAGAATCACCAAAAAGGACACAATATATTATGTGGCTTGAGTCTGGTGGGTGCTTTGAAGTCATCCAAAGGGATGAATGCAAGCTGGATTCATAAAGGCTTGAAGAGCAAATCACCTGGCCAGGTAGAGAAAAGTCCCAGTGGACTATTCCTTAGACACAGGGACCCTCACAAGCTTCCAGAGTCTCGCTTGCAACCTAGGTTGAATCCTGAGCTGGTGGCCTGTCAGTGGGAAGAAGACAGCTGGCCATATGTGTCCTGTCCCAGTGAGGGCGGGGGCTGGGAAGCTGAACCAATCCTTAGTTCTTCCAATGAGCCCTACGCTGACCCAAGGTGGACAGGTGGCTCTTATAGGTATCATGAACTGTGCCAGGTCGCTCGGGAAGAAGCATGGCCTGCTGACACTGAGCCTCTGGTGGCTGGCCAGCCATGCCACAGTGCTGCTAGCCTGGTCTCTCACAGAGTGGATGTGCCTGACCCTGACCCCCCACCTTCTCTCCAGACCACTGCTTGCTGGCCTGGAGGACAGCCATGCCTGCAGATGAACTGCAGATGTGGGGGCTCATCAGGTGGAAAAGCTCCCCACTACATGAGCAAAGACTATGTTCCTTTGTCCCACAACTTCAGTTACAAAACACGCATTCAAAGATCATGTTGATTATAACGTATGTGACATCCTAGCTCAGTAGTAACTGGTTATCTGAGCAACTGCTTTGATAACAGCAGGCAATATAATAACCGTTGCTAATTTCCTACCATCTTGTTTTGAAATTCTATATTGTTTTATTGGGTGCTTTTTTGTCTTTTTAAAACAAAACAAAAAGATAATATTGAGAATTTCAAGATGGAGACAATTGACTAAAACTAGGATGTGGATCTCCCAACTTGGGTCACTATTCCAAAACACATCTACAATGATAAGTGGCAGGCACTTTGGGGAGGACAGGCGGGGCGTCTTTAGCCACTGGTATCAATGGCAGTTGATGAGGAAGCCACCACTCTGCCATGGGCCGGGAAGGGAACTCACCCATGAACTCTTGGGAAACAAAGGAGATTGTGTCTGCAGTCTGCCCTCTGCCGGAACTTTGTTTTCACGGCACTTAGTAGATGGTAATTAACAAATTAATCAATGGCAGACTTAGCTGCTTAAAGCCTTGGGAGGGCAGGGACTGAATCTAAAACATGTTGGATTCCGGGGCTGTGCTTAGTAGGCTTAGCAGTAGTGACCCTGGAGGAAAGAAAGAGTCCTTGTTTGAGGGCTTCTGCTGTCCCCAGCAAGAGGGTCGGCGGGAATGGCAGACACAGTGACTATTACCTTAGTTTGTTGTGCATGTACTTACGCTTTATTACCTCTTTAACAAATCATGTATGGTTCATTGCATAAAAAGGGGCTAGAGATTCCTATTGTCATCATAAAGTTCCAATCCAAGGGTGCCCCCAGCAGCTATCACAACGCCCCTCTTGCTGCTCCGATCCAGACCCTGAAGCGCCCCTTGGCCAGGCCAGTTGGCAGTGCTGCGCTAGAGTGCAAGGGACCCAAAGCTGTCTGCAGGCATAGCTGTTCCCGCTGTCTCTTCTGCCCGGCTGCCGGAAGGTCTCTGGCTCCCCTCTTGGACTTGCCATCAACAGTGGTGTCCTTCCTCTCAAGCTCTCTGTTCTTTCTGCGCTGCCGCGACCCAGTTTGTGGACCATTATGGGTGCAGATATGAGGTTCGTTTGTCAAATTCCTGTCTCTATGGGAAACATCCTGCACCCACTTTGTTCTCGATGGGCACTCAGGGCACACGGTGGGTGCCTCAGAAATACTGATCAAATGGATGACTGAGCTCTCTGCTGTGCCCTGTCCTGG
This sequence comes from Myocastor coypus, assembly GCA_004027025.1. Classification (NCBI taxonomy): domain Eukaryota; kingdom Metazoa; phylum Chordata; class Mammalia; order Rodentia; family Myocastoridae; genus Myocastor; species Myocastor coypus. The sequence continues at coordinate 1,405 of PVJA010003738.1, read as the reverse complement.
TCCCTCATACCTCAACCACGCCCTGATGCCAGAGACCAGAAGTGGGTCACTGCCAGGATGGTCTTGCTTCCAGCCCAGAGAGAAAGGCCCTTTAATCCTCCCTCCTCCAGCAAAGTGGCATCGTTGTACCTTTGGATTAGGAGGGGTTTACTGAAGCAGTGATCATGGTTGAGAGAGACAGCCAGTGAGCACCAACCAGACAGAAGAACCAGGGGTTATTGTTAAAATATGCAAATCCGGAGTCCATTGAAATGCAAAACCTCCAGATAAGGTTTTTAATAAATCTGGCTTCTGCTCCACTCCCTGCTCCCAGGAGCCATCTGATGTGTGTCGGGTCAGGACGTATCCGGCATGTAGGGCCTGTTAGCTCTTCACCCCTGTCCTCAAGCTGGCTGCCCATGATGGGCAGCCCAGCCAACCAAAGCCCCTGCCCATCCCTTGGGCAAAGTAGGTAAAGCAGCCTGTGGGTCACCCTGCGTCCCATGCTGGGCCTCACCCTTCAACTCTTGGACAGTACTCGCCCATGGAGTCCTGAGTCTTCGCTGCCTCCTCCACTAAGCCTTCCGCCGCTGGGGTCCCTAACCAGTCTTTGCTTTTAGCACCATTGCTTCTGGACTCGCTTGGGCCTTCTGCTGTCAAAACTGGTCCTTGGAGGGATGAGGGAAGGTCACGAAGCAGCAGCACTGGTGCCACTGACCCAGGGACAAGGCTGTGACGTGGTTCGGGCATGCCTGCTGGCATCGAGGCAGAATGTGAGAAGTTGAGGATCCTTCCCCTGTCGCAGCTTGGTGATGCACCAGGATGACGCTTATGTCCTTCAGTCCTTCCCAGAAACCCAGGCTCAAAGCATAAGAAGGGTGTGAGGATGGGGAGATGGCAGGGATAATTTGGAGGCAGGAGGTGAGACGAGGAAAGGTTGTAGGGTGTGACAGTGTGAGGAAAGTCACCCAAGGCTGAGGAAACACATAGGTCAGGTGCCGAGGAGGGGGACCTGGTTTGGTCAGGAGGGGTGTGAGTCTGAAGAGGCCAGGGCCGGACGCTGTTATTTTGAGGCAAAGATAATACAAGGGCACATTTAGGAAGAGCCAGGAGGGTGAGTCTTCAACATACACAGGAAGGTGGAGCCAGGCCCAAGGGTGGCTGGGCAAGAGCTTAAGTCTTTCAGTACCTGCCCCCTCCCACCTGTGGGAAGACAGAGATGTGCAGGGCTTGTGCCCAGGAAGTCCTCAAAAACAGTGATTAAATGATTCCCAGTTTGGTTTTAACTCTTGGTGCCTGAGTGGGCCCTTGTCTCAATGCAAGCATAGCAGAAGGGGGCTGGGGGCCGCGGGGTGACAATTCTGCAGTCTTCAGTCCAGAGGGTCCTCTTTGCAGTCTGCTCATCCTCATTGGTGCCCCCCCCCCC